>JANJGN010001483.1:0-134933 GCA_026770705.1 Isurus oxyrinchus
GAAAAAGTGGGACTGACATACACCAGTCAGTGTACAGATATCTCCCTGAGAGAGAGAGGGACTGAGAGACACCTGTCAGTGTACAGATATCTCCCTGAGACAGGTGACTGAGAGACACCAGTCTGTGTACAGATATCTCCCTGTGAGAGAGGGGAGTGAGAGAAACCAGTCAGTGTACAGATATCTCCCTGAGAGAGAGAGGGACTGAGAGACACCAGTCAGTGTGCAGATATCTCCCTGAGAGAGACAGGGACTGCGAGACACCAGTCAGTGTACAGATATCTCCCTGAGAGAGAGATGGGGGACTGAGAGCCACGAGACAGCTTACAGATATTTCCCAGAGAGAGAGGGGCTTGACAGAGAGCCACCAGTCAGTGCAAAGATATCTCGCTGAGAGAGAGAGGTAAAGAGTCACCAGTCAGTGTACAGAAATCTCCCGAGAGAGAGTGACTGAGAGACACCAGTCAGTGTACAGATATCTCCCTGAGAGAGAGAGAGACTGAGAGACACCAGTCAGTGTACAGATATCTCCCTGAGACAGGTAACTGAGAGACACCAGTGAGTGTACAGAAATCTCGCTGAGAGAGGGGACTGAGAGACACCAGTCAGGGTACAGATATCTCCCTGTGAGAGAGGGTTCTGAGAGACACCAGTCAGTGTACGGATATCTCCCTGTGAGAGAGGGACTGAGAGACACCAGTCAGTGTACAGATATTTCCCTGTGAGAGAGGGTTCTGAGAGACACCAGTCAGTGTACAGATATCTCCCTGAGAGAGAGGGAATGAGAGACAACAGTCAGTGTACAGATATCTCCCTGTGAGAGACAGGGACTGCGAGACACCAGTCCGTGTACAGCTATCTCCCTGACAGAGAGGGACTGAGAGACACCAGTCAGTGTACAGATATCTCCCTGAGAGAGAGAGGGACTGAGAGACACCAGTCCGTGTACAGCTATCTCCCTGACAGAGAGGGACTGAGAGACACCAGTCAGTGCACAGATATCTCTCTGAGAGAGAGCAACTGAGAGACACCAGTCAGTGTAAAGATATGTCCCCGAGAGAGACGGGATAGAGAGACAACAGTCAGTGTACAGATATCGCCCTGTGAGAGAGGGGACTGAGAGACACCAGTCAGTGTACAGATATCGCACTGAGAGTAAGTGACTGAGAGATTCCAGTTTGTGAGCAGATATCTCCCTGTGAGAGACGGGACTGAGAGACACCAGTGAGCGTACAGAGAACTCCCTGTGAGAGAAAGGGGACTGAGAGACACCAGTCAGTGTAAAGATATCTCCCTGAGACAGGTGACTGAGAGACACCAGTCAGTGTACAGATATCTCCCTGAGAGAGAGGGACTGAGAGACACCAGTCAGTGTACAGATATCTCCCTGAGAGAGAGAGGGACTGAGATACACCAGTCAGTGTACAGATATCTCCCTGAGAGAGAGAGAGACTGAGAGACAGCAGTTAGTGTACAGATATCTCCCTGAGAGAGAGAGAGGGACTGAGAGACACCAGTCAGTGTACAGATATCTCCCTGAGAGAGAGAGAGAGAGGTGACTGAGAGACAGCAGTCAGTGCACAGATATCTCCCAGAGAGAGTTGGAATGAGAAACTACAGTCAGTGTACAGATATCTCCCTGAGAGAGAGAGAGGGACTGAGAGACACCAGTCAGTGTACAGATATCTCCCAGAGAGAGATGGAATGAGAAACTACAGTCAGTGTACAGTTATCTCCCTGTGAGAGAAGGGACTGAGAGACACCAGTCAGTGTACAGATATCTCCATGAGAGGGAGGGACTGATAGACACCAGTCAGTGAGCAGATATCTCCCTGAGAGAGAGGGACTGAGAGACACCAGTCAGTGTACAGATATCTCCGTGAGAGATAGGGACTTAGAGACTCCAGTGAGCGTAGAGATATCTCCCAGAGAGAGAGGGACTGAGAGACACCAGTCAGTGTACAGATATCTCCCTGAGAGAGACAGGGACTGCGAGACACCAGTCAGTGTACAGATATCTCCCTGAGAGAGAGATGGGGGACTGAGAGACACCAGACAGCTTACAGATATTTCCCAGAGAGAGAGGGGCTTGACAGAAAGACACCAGTCAGTGAAAAGATATCTCGCTGAGAGAGACAGGTACAGAGTCACCAGTCAGTGTACAGAAATCTCCCGAGAGAGAGTGACTGAGAGACACCAGTCAGTGTAGAGATATCTCAATGAGAGAGAGGGAATGAGAGACACCAGTCAGTGTACAGATATCACACGGAGAGAGAGGGACTGAGAGACACCAGTCAGTGTACAGATATCACCCTGAGAGAGAGAGACTGAGAGACACCAGTCAGTGTACAGATATCTCCCTGAGAGAGAGGGAGGGGACAGAGAGACACCAGTCAGTGTACAGATATCTCGCTGAGAGAAAGAGGGACAGAGAAACCACTCAGTGTTCAGATATCTCCCTGAGAGAAAGGGAATGAGAAACTACAGTCAGTGTACAGATATCTCCCTGAGAGAGAGAGGGGATTGAGAGAAACTAGTCAGTGCACAGATATCTCTCTGAGAGAGAGAGGGACTGAGAGACACCAGTCAGTGTACAGATATCTCTCTGAGAGAGAGAGGGGCTGAGAGACACCAGTCAGTGTACAGATATCTCCCTGAGAGAGAGGGACTGAGAGACACCAGTCAGTGTACAGATATCTCCCTGAGAGAGAGAGGGACTGAGAGACACCAGTCAATGTACAGATATCTCCCTGAGAGAGAGGGAATGAGAGACACCAGTCAGTGTACAGAAATCTCCCTGAGAGAGAGGGACTGAGAGACACCTGTCAGTGTACAGATATCTCCCTGAGAGAGAGGGACTGAGAGACACCAGTCAGTGTACAGATATCTCTCTGAGAGAGAGAGGGGCTGAGAGACACCAGTCAGTGTACAGATATCTCCCTGAGAGAGAGGGACTGAGAGACACAGTAGTTGTACAGATATCTCCCTGTGAGAGAGAGGGACTGGCAGACACCAGTCAGTGAACAAATAGCTCGCTGAGAGAGAGGGGACTCAGAGTCACCAGTCAGTGTACAGATATCTCCCTGAGAGAGAGGGACTGAGAGACACCAGTCAGTGTGCAGATATCTCCCTGAGAGAGAGAGCGGAATGAGAGACACCAGTCAGTGTACAGATATCTCCCTGAGAGAGAGGGACTGAGAGACACCAGTCAGTGTACAGATATCCCCTTGAGAGAGAGAGATGGACAGAGAGACACCAGTCAGTGTACAGATATCCCCCTGAGAGAGAGGGACTGAGAGACACGAGTCAGTGCACAGATATCTCCCTGAGAGAGAGGGGACTGAGAGACACCAGACAGTGTACAGATATCTCCCTGAGAGAGAGGGACTGAGAGACACCAGTCAGTGTACAGATATGTTCCTGAGAGTGAGGGACTGAGAGACACCAGTCAGTGTACAGATATCTCCAGGAGAGAGAGGGACTGAGAGACACCAGTCAGTGTACAGATATCTCCCAGAGAGAGAGAGGGACAGAGAGACACCAAACAGTATACAGATATATCCCTGAGAGAGAGAGAGAGAGGGGACTGAGAGACACCAGTCAGTGTACAGATATCTCACTGAGAGAGAGGGACTGAGAGACACCAGTCAGTGTGAAGATATCTCCCAGAGAGAGAGGGACTGAGAGACACCAGTCAGTGTACAGATATCTCTCTGAGAGAGAGGGACTGAGAGACACCAGTCAGTGTTCAGATATCTCACTGAGAGAGAGGGACTGAGAGACACCAGTCAGTGTGAAGATATCTCACTGAGAGAAAGGGGACTGAGAGACACCAGTCAGTGTACAGATATCTCCCTGAGAGAGAGAGAGGGACTGAGAGACACCAGTCAGTGTACAGATATCTCCCTGAGAGAGGGAGGGACTGAGAGGCACCAGTCAGTGTACAGATATCTCCCTGAGAGAGAGGGACTGAGAGACACCAGTCAGTGTACAGATATCTCCCTGAGAGAGAGGGACTGAGAGACACCAGTCAGTGTGCAGATATCTCCCTGAGAGAGAGAGGGACTGAGAGACATCAGTCAGTGTACAGATATATCCCTGAGAAAAAGTGGGACTGACATACACCAGTCAGTGTACAGATATCTCCCTGAGAGAGAGAGGGACTGAGAGACACCTGTCAGTGTACAGATATCTCCCTGAGACAGGTGACTGAGAGACACCAGTCTGTGTACAGATATCTCCCTGTGAGAGAGGGGAGTGAGAGAAACCAGTCAGTGTACAGATATCTCCCTGAGAGAGAGAGGGACTGAGAGACACCAGTCAGTGTGCAGATATCTCCCTGAGATAGACAGGGACTGCGAGACACCAGTCAGTGTACAGATATCTCCCTGAGAGAGAGAGAGGGACTGAGAGACACCAGTCAGTGTACAGATATCTCCCTGAGAGAGGGAGGGACTGAGAGGCACCAGTCAGTGTACAGATATCTCCCTGAGAGAGAGGGACTGAGAGACACCAGTCAGTGTACAGATATCTCCCTGAGAGAGAGGGACTGAGAGACACCAGTCAGTGTGCAGATATCTCCCTGAGAGAGAGAGGGACTGAGAGACATCAGTCAGTGTACAGATATATCCCTGAGAAAAAGTGGGACTGACATACACCAGTCAGTGTACAGATATCTCCCTGAGAGAGAGAGGGACTGAGAGACACCTGTCAGTGTACAGATATCTCCCTGAGACAGGTGACTGAGAGACACCAGTCTGTGTACAGATATCTCCCTGTGAGAGAGGGGAGTGAGAGAAACCAGTCAGTGTACAGATATCTCCCTGAGAGAGAGAGGGACTGAGAGACACCAGTCAGTGTGCAGATATCTCCCTGAGAGAGACAGGGACTGCGAGACACCAGTCAGTGTACAGATATCTCCCTGAGAGAGAGATGGGGGACTGAGAGCCACGAGACAGCTTACAGATATTTCCCAGAGAGAGAGGGGCTTGACAGAGAGCCACCAGTCAGTGCAAAGATATCTCGCTGAGAGAGAGATGTAAAGAGTCACCAGTCAGTGTACAGAAATCTCCCGAGAGAGAGTGACTGAGAGACACCAGTCAGTGTACAGATATCTCCCTGAGAGAGAGAGAGACTGAGAGACACCAGTCAGTGTACAGATATCTCCCTGAGACAGGTAACTGAGAGACACCAGTGAGTGTACAGAAATCTCGCTGAGAGAGGGGACTGAGAGACACCAGTCAGGGTACAGATATCTCCCTGTGAGACAGGGTTCTGAGAGACACCAGTCAGTGTACGGATATCTCCCCTGTGAGAGAGGGACTGAGAGACACCAGTCAGTGTACAGATATTTCCCTGTGAGAGAGGGTTCTGAGAGACACCAGTCAGTGTACAGATATCTCCCTGAGAGAGAGGGAATGAGAGACAACAGTCAGTGTACAGATATCTCCCTGTGAGAGAGCGTTCAGAAGACACCAGTACGTGTACAGATATCTCCCTGAGAGAGAGGGGACAGAGAGACACCAGTGAGTGTACAGATATCTCCCTGAGAGAGAGGGACTGAGATACACCAGACAGTGTACAGATATCTCCCTGAGAGAGAGGGACTGAGAGACACCAGTCAGTGAACAGATATCTCCCTGAGAGAGAGGGACTGAGAGAAACCAGTCAGTGTACAGATATCTCCCTGAGAGAGAGAGGGACTGAGAGACACCAGTCCGTGTACAGCTATCTCCCTGACAGAGAGGGACTGAGAGACACCAGTCAGTGCACAGATATCTCTCTGAGAGAGAGCGACTGAAAGACACCAGGCAGTGTAAAGATATGTCCCCGAGAGAGACGGGACAGAGAGACAACAGTCAGTGTACAGATATCGCCCTGTGAGAGAGGGGACTGAGAGACACCAGTCAGTGTACAGATATCTCCATGAGAGGGAGGGACTGAGAGACACCAGTCAGTGTATAGATATCGCACTGAGAATAAGTGACTGAGAGATTCCAGTTTGTGTGCAGATATCTCCCTGTGAGAGACGGGACTGAGAGACAACAGTGAGCGTACAGATAACTCCCTGAGAGGGAAAGGGGACTGAGAGACACCAGTCAGTGTAAAGATATCTCCCTGAGAGAGAGGGGACTGAGAGTCACCATTCAGTGTACAGATTTATCCCTGAGAGAGAGGGACTGAGAGACACCAGTCAGTGTACAGATATCTCCCTGAGAGTGAGAGGGACTGAGAGACTTCAGTCAGTGCACAGATATCTCCCTGAGAGAGAGGGACTGAGAGACTTCAGTCAGTGTACAGATATCTCCCTGAGAGAGAGAGAGACTGAGAGAAACCAGTCAGTGTACAGCTATCTCCCTGAGAGAGAGATGGGGGACTGAGAGACACCAGTCAGTGTACGGATATTTCCCAGAGAGAGAGGGGCTTGACAGAGAGACACCAGTCAGTGCAAATATATCTCGCTGAGAGAGAGAGGGACAGAGACACCATTCAGTGTACAGATAACTCCCTGAGAGAGAGGGGACTGAGAGACACCAGTCAGTGTAAAGATATCTCCCTGAGAGAGAGGGGACAGAGGGAAACCATTAAGTATACAGATATCTCCCTTAGAGAGAGGGACTGAGAGACACCAGTCAGAGTACAGATATCTCCCTGTGAGAGAGGGGAGTGAGAGAAACCAGTCAGTGTACAGATATCTCCCTGAGAGAGAGAGGGACTGAGAGACACCAGTCAGTGTACAGAAATCTCCCTGAGAGAGAGGGACTGAGAGACACCAGTCAGTGTACAGATATCTCCCTGAGAGAGAGAGGGACAGAGAGACACCAGTCAGTGTACAGATTTCTCCCTGAGAGAGTGGGGACTGAGAGACAACAGTCAGTGTACAGATATCTCCCTGAGAGAGAGAGAGAGAGAGGGGACTGAGAGACACCAGTCAGTGTACAGATATCTCCCTGAAAGAGAGGGACTGAGAGACACCAGTCAGTGGACAGATATCTCCCTGAGAGTGAGAGAGAGAGAGGGGACTGAGAGACACCAGTCAGTGTACAGATATCTCCCAGAAAGAGAGGGACTGAGAGACACCAGTCAGTGTACAGATATCTCCCTGAGAGAGAGGGACTGAGAGACACCAGTCAGTGTACAGATATCTCCCTGAGAAAGAGAGGGACTGAGACACCAGTCAGTATACAGATATCTCCCTGAAAGAGAGGGACTGAGAGACACCAGTCAGTGTACAGATATCTCCCTGAGAGCGAGAGAGAGAGAGGGGACTGAGAGACACCAGTCAGTGTACAGATATCTCCCTGAGAGCGAGGGGACTAGAGACACCAGTCAGTGTACAGATATCTCCCTGAGAGAGAGATGGGGGACTGAGAGACACCAGACAGCTTACAGATAGTTCCCAGAGAAGAGAGGGGCTTGACAGAGAGACACCAGTCAATGCAAAGATATCTCGCTGAGAGAGAGAGGTAAAGAGTCACCAGTCAGTGTACAGAAATCTCCCTGAGGGAGAGAGACTGAGAGACACCAGTGAGCGTACAGATAAATCCCTGAGAGAGAGAGACTGAGAGACACCAGTCAGTGTACAGATATCTCCCTGAGAGAGAGAGAGACTGAGAGACACCAGTCAGTGTACAGATATCTCCCTGAGACAGGTGACTGAGAGACACCAGTCAGTGTACAGATATCTCCGTAAGAGATAGGGACTGAGAGACACCAGTCAGTGTACAGATATCTCCCTGAGAGAGACAGGGACTGCGAGACACCAGTCCGTGTACAGCTATCTCCCTGACAGAGAGGGACTGAGAGACACCAGTCAGTGTACAGATATCTCCCTGAGAGAGAGAGGGACTGATAGACACCAGTCCGTGTACAGCTATCTCCCTGACAGAGAGGGACTGAGAGACACCAGTCAGTGCACAGATATCTCTCTGAGAGAGAGCAACTGAGAGACACCAGTCAGTGTAAAGATATGTCCCCGAGAGAGACGGGATAGAGAGACAACAGTCAGTGTACAGATATCGCCCTGTGAGAGAGGGGACTGAGAGACACCAGTCAGTGTACAGATATCGCACTGAGAGTAAGTGACTGAGAGATTCCAGTTTGTGAGCAGATATGTCCCTGTGAGAGACGGGACTGAGAGACACCAGTGAGCGTACAGAGAACTCCCTGTGAGAGAAAGGGGACTGAGAGACACCATTCAGTGTAAAGATATCTCCCTGAGAGAGAGGGACTGAGAGACACCAGTCAGTGTACAGATATCTCCCTGAGAGAGAGAGGGACTGAGATACACCAGTCAGTGTACAGATATCTCCCTGAGAGAGAGAGAGACTGAGAGACAGCCGTCAGTGTACAGATATCTCCCTGAGAGAGAGAGAGGGACTGAGAGACACCAGTCAGTGTACAGATATCTCCCTGAGAGAGAGAGAGAGAGAGGTGACTGAGAGACAGCAGTCAGTGCACAGATATCTCCCAGAGAGAGATGGAATGAGAAACTACAGTCAGTGTACAGATATCTCCCTGAGAGAGAGAGAGGGACTGAGAGACACCAGTCAGTGTACAGATATCTCCCAGAGAGAGATGGAATGAGAAACTACAGTCAGTGTACAGTTATCTCCCTGTGAGAGAGGGGACTGAGAGACACCAGTCAGTGTACAGATATCTCCATGAGAGGGAGGGACTGATAGACACCAGTCAGTGAGCAGATATCTCCCTGAGAGAGAGGGACTGAGAGACACCAGTCAGTGTACAGATATCTCCCTGAGGGAGAGAGACTGAGAGACACCAGTCAGTGTACAGATATCTCCCTGAGACAGGTGACTGAGAGACACCAGTCAGTGTACAGATATCTCCGTGAGAGATAGGGACTTAGAGACTCCAGTGAGCGTAGAGATATCTCCCAGAGAGAGAGGGACTGAGAGACACCAGTCAGTGTACAGATATCTCCCTGAGAGAGACAGGGACTGCGAGACACCAGTCAGTGTACAGATATCTCCCTGAGAGAGAGATGGGGGACTGAGAGACACCAGACAGCTTACAGATATTTCCCAGAGAGAGAGGGGCTTGACAGAAAGACACCAGTCAGTGCAAAGATATCTCGCTGAGAGAGAGAGGTACAGAGTCACCAGTCAGTGTAAAGAAATCTCCCGAGAGAGAGTGACTGAGAGACACCAGTCAGTGTAGAGATATCTCAATGAGAGAGAGGGAATGAGAGACACCAGTCAGTGTACAGATATCACACGGAG
Source organism: Isurus oxyrinchus (assembly GCA_026770705.1). NCBI lineage: Eukaryota > Metazoa > Chordata > Chondrichthyes > Lamniformes > Lamnidae > Isurus > Isurus oxyrinchus. The sequence continues at coordinate 9,243 of JANJGN010001483.1, forward strand.
AGAGAGGGACTGAGAGACACCAGTCAGTGTACAGATATCACCCTGAGAGAGAGAGACTGAGAGACACCAGTCAGTGTACAGATATCTCCCTGAGAGAGAGGGAGGGGACAGAGAGACACCAGTCAGTGTACAGATATCTCGCTGAGAGAAAGAGGGACAGAGACACCACTCAGTGTTCAGATATCTCCCTGAGAGAAAGGGAATGAGAAACAACAGTCAGTGTACAGATATCTCCCTGAGAGAGAGAGGGGACTGAGAGAAACTAGTCAGTGCACAGATATCTCTCTGAGAGAGAGAGGGACTGAGAGACACCAGTCAGTGTACAGATATCTCTCTGAGAGAGAGAGGGGCTGAGAGACACCAGTCAGTGTACAGATATCTCCCTGAGAGAGAGGGACTGAGAGACACCAGTCAGTGTACAGATATCTCCCTGAGAGAGAGAGGGACTGAGAGACACCAGTCAATGTACAGATATCTCCCTGAGAGAGAGGGAATGAGAGACACCAGTCAGTGTACAGAAATCTCCCTGAGAGAGAGGGACTGAGAGACACCTGTCAGTGTACAGATATCTCCCTGAGAGAGAGGGACTGAGAGACACCAGTCAGTGTACAGATATCTCTCTGAGAGAGAGAGGGGCTGAGAGACACCAGTCAGTGTACAGATATCTCCCTGAGAGAGAGGGACTGAGAGACACAGTAGTTGTACAGATATCTCCCTGTGAGAGAGAGGGACTGGCAGACACCAGTCAGTGAACAAATAGCTCGCTGAGAGAGAGGGGACTCAGAGTCACCAGTCAGTGTACAGATATCTCCCTGAGAGAGAGGGACTGAGAGACACCAGTCAGTGTGCAGATATCTCCCTGAGAGAGAGAGCGGAATGAGAGACACCAGTCAGTGTACAGATATCTCCCTGAGAGAGAGGGACTGAGAGACACCAGTCAGTGTACAGATAACCCCTTGAGAGAGAGAGATGGACAGAGAGACACCAGTCAGTGTACAGATATCCCCCTGAGAGAGAGGGACTGAGAGACACGAGTCAGTGCACAGATATCTCCCTGAGAGAGAGGGGACTGAGAGACACCAGACAGTGTACAGATATCTCCCTGAGAGAGAGGGACTGAGAGACACCAGTCAGTGTACAGATATCTTCCTGAGAGTGAGGGACTGAGAGACACCAGTCAGTGTACAGATATCCCCTTGAGAGAGAGAGATGGACAGAGAGACACCAAACAGTATACAGATATATCCCTGAGAGAGAGAGAGAGAGGGGACTGAGAGACACCAGTCAGTGTACAGATATCTCACTGAGAGAGAGGGACTGAGAGACACCAGTCAGTGTGAAGATATCTCCCAGAGAGAGAGGGACTGAGAGACACCAGTCAGTGTACAGATATCTCTCTGAGAGAGAGGGACTGAGAGACACCAGTCAGTGTTCAGATATCTCACTGAGAGAGAGGGACTGAGAGACACCAGTCAGTGTGAAGATATCTCACTGAGAGAAAGGGGACTGAGAGACACCAGTCAGTGTACAGATATCTCCCTGAGAGAGAGAGAGGGACTGAGAGACACCAGTCAGTGTACAGATATCTCCCTGAGAGAGGGAGGGACTGAGAGGCACCAGTCAGTGTACAGATATCTCCCTGAGAGAGAGTGACTGAGAGACACCAGTCAGTGTACAGATATCTCCCTGAGAGAGAGGGACTGAGAGACACCAGTCAGTGTGCAGATATCTCCCTGAGAGAGAGAGGGACTGAGAGACACCAGTCAGTGTACAGATATCTCCCTGAGAGAGAGAGGGACTGAGAGACACCTGTCAGTGTACAGATATCTCCCTGAGACAGGTGACTGAGAGACACCAGTCAGTGTACAGATATCTCCGTAAGAGATAGGGACTTAGAGACACCAGTGAGCGTAAAGATATCTCCCAGAGAGAGAGGGACTGAGAGACACCAGTCAGTGTACAGATATCTCCCTGAGAGAGACAGGGACTGCGAGTCACCAGTCAGTGTACAGATATCTCCCTGAGAGAGAGATGGGGGACTGAGAGCCACCAGACAGCTTACAGATATTTCCCAGAGAGACAGGGGCTTGACAGAGAGCCACCAGTCAGTGCAAAGATATCTCGCTGAGAGAGAGAGGTAAAGAGTCACCAGTCAGTGTACAGAAATCTCCCGAGAGAGAGTGACTGAGAGACACCAGTCAGTGTACAGATATCTCCCTGAGAGAGAGGGAATGAGAAACACCAGTCAGTGTACAGATATCTCCCTGAGAGAGAGAGAGACTGAGAGACACCAGTCAGTGTACAGATATCTCCCTGAGACAGGTAACTGAGAGACACCAGTGAGTGTACAGAAATCTCGCTGAGAGAGGGGACTGAGAGACACCAGTCAGGGTACAGATATCTCCCTGTGAGAGAGGGTTCTGAGAGACACCAGTCAGTGTACGGATATCTCCCTGTGAGAGAGGGACTGAGAGACACCAGTCAGTGTACAGATATTTCCCTGTGAGAGAGGGTTCTGAGAGACACCAGTCCGTGTACAGCTATCTCCCTGACAGAGAGGGACTGAGAGACACCAGTCAGTGCACAGATATCTCTCTGAGAGAGAGCGACTGAGAGACACCAGGCAGTGTAAAGATATGTCCCCGAGAGAGACGGGACAGAGAGACAACAGTCAGTATACAGATATCGCCCTGTGAGAGAGGGGACTGAGAGACACCAGTCAGTGTACAGATATCTCCATGAGAGGGAGGGACTGAGAGACACCAGTCAGTGTACAGATATCTCCCTGAGAGAGAGGGACTGAGAGACACCAGTCAGTGTACAGATATCGCACTGAGAATAAGTGACTGAGAGATTCCAGTTTGTGTGCAGATATCTCCCTGTGAGAGACGGGACTGAGAGACACCAGTGAGCGTACAGATATCTCCCTGAGAGAGAGAGGGACTGAGAGACAACAGTGAGCGTACAGATAACTCCCTGAGAGAGAAAGGGGACTGAGAGACACCAGTCAGTGTAAAGATATCTCCCTGAGAGAGAGGGGACTGAGAGTCACCATTCAGTGTACAGATTTATCCCTGAGAGAGAGGGACTGAGAGACACCAGTCAGTGTACAGATATCTCCCTGAGAGAGAGGGACTGAGAGACTTCAGTCAGTGCACAGATATCTCCCTGAGAGAGAGAGAGACTGAGAGAAACCAGTCAGTGTACAGCTATCTCCCTGAGAGAGAGAGGGACTGAGATACACCAGTCAGTGTACAGATATCTCCCTGAGAGAGAGATGGACTGAGAGACACCAGTCAGTGTACAGATATCTCCCTGAGAGAGAGAGACTGAGAGACAGCAGTCAGTGTACAGATATCTCCCTGAGAGAGAGAGAGGTGACTGAGAGACAGTCGTCAGTGCACAGATATCTCCCAGAGAGAGATGGAATGAGAAACTACAGTCAGTGTACAGATATCTCCCTGAGAGAGAGAGACTGAGAGACATCAGTCAGTGTACAGATATCTCCCTGAGAGAGAGGGAGGGGACAGAGAGACACCAGTCAGTGTACAGATATCTCGCTGAGAGAAAGAGGGACAGAGACACCACTCAGTGTTCAGATATCTCCCTGAGAGAAAGGGAATGAGAAACTACAGTCAGTGTACAGATATCTCCCTGAGAGAGAGAGGGGACTGAGAGAAACTAGTCAGTGCACAGATATCTCTCTGAGAGAGAGAGGGACTGAGAGACACCAGTCAGTGTACAGATATCTCTCTGAGAGAGAGAGGGGCTGAGAGACACCAGTCAGTGTACAGATATCTCCCTGAGAGAGAGGGACTGAGAGACACCAGTCAGTGTACAGATATCTCCCTGAGAGAGAGAGGGACTGAGAGACACCAGTCAATGTACAGATATCTCCCTGAGAGAGAGGGAATGAGAGACACCAGTCAGTGTACAGAAATCTCCCTGAGAGAGAGGGACTGAGAGACACCTGTCAGTGTACAGATATCTCCCTGAGAGAGAGGGACTGAGAGACACCAGTCAGTGTACAGATATCTCTCTGAGAGAGAGAGGGGCTGAGAGACACCAGTCAGTGTACAGATATCTCCCTGAGAGAGAGGGACTGAGAGACACCAGTCAGTGTGCAGATATCTCCCTGTGAGAGAGCGGAATGAGAGACACCAGTCAGTGTACAGATATCTCCCTGAGAGAGAGGGACTGAGAGACACCAGTCAGTGTACAGATATCCCCTTGAGAGAGAGAGATGGACAGAGAGACACCAAACAGTATACAGATATATCCCTGAGAGAGAGAGAGAGAGGGGACTGAGAGACACCAGTCAGTGTACAGATATCTCACTGAGAGAGAGGGACTGAGAGACACCAGTCAGTGTGAAGATATCTCCCAGAGAGAGAGGGACTGAGAGACACCAGTCAGTGTACAGATATCTCTCTGAGAGAGAGGGACTGAGAGACACCAGTCAGTGTTCAGATATCTCACTGAGAGAGAGGGACTGAGAGACACCAGTCAGTGTGAAGATATCTCACTGAGAGAAAGGGGACTGAGAGACACCAGTCAGTGTACAGATATCTCCCTGAGAGAGAGAGAGGGGACTGAGAGACACCAGTCAGTGTACAGATATCTCCCTGAGAGAGGGAGGGACTGAGAGGCACCAGTCAGTGTACAGATATCTCCCTGAGAGAGAGGGACTGAGAGACACCAGTCAGTGTACAGATATCTCCCTGAGAGAGAGGGACTGAGAGACACCAGTCAGTGTGCAGATATCTCCCTGAGAGAGAGAGGGACTGAGAGACATCAGTCAGTGTACAGATATATCCCTGATAAAAAGTGGGACTGACATACACCAGTCAGTGTACAGATATCTCCCTGAGAGAGAGAGGGACTGAGAGACACCTGTCAGTGTACAGATATCTCCCTGAGACAGGTGACTGAGAGACACCAGTCAGTGTACAGATATCTCCGTAAGAGATAGGGACTTAGAGACACCAGTGAGCGTAAAGATATCTCCCAGAGAGAGAGGGACTGAGAGACACCAGTCAGTGTACAGATATCTCCCTGAGAGAGACAGGGACTGCGAGTCACCAGTCAGTGTACAGATATCTCCCTGAGAGAGAGATGGGGGACTGAGAGCCACCAGACAGCTTACAGATATTTCCCAGAGAGAGAGGGGCTTGACAGAGAGCCACCAGTCAGTGCAAAGATATCTCGCTGAGAGAGAGAGGTAAAGAGTCACCAGTCAGTGTACAGAAATCTCCCGAGAGAGAGTGACTGAGAGACACCAGTCAGTGTACAGATATCTCCCTGAGAGAGAGGGAATGAGAAACACCAGTCAGTGTACAGATATCTCCCTGAGAGAGAGAGAGACTGAGAGACACCAGTCAGTGTACAGATATCTCCCTGAGACAGGTAACTGAGAGACACCAGTGAGTGTACAGAAATCTCGCTGAGAGAGGGGACTGAGAGACACCAGTCAGGGTACAGATATCTCCCTGTGAGAGAGGGTTCTGAGAGACACCAGTCAGTGTACGGATATCTCCCTGTGAGAGAGGGACTGAGAGACACCAGTCAGTGTACAGATATTTCCCTGTGAGAGAGGGTTCTGAGAGACACCAGTCAGTGTACAGATATCTCCCTGAGAGAGAGGGAATGAGAGACAACAGTCAGTGTACAGATATCTCCCTGTGAGAGAGGGACTGAGACACACCAGTCAGTGTACAGATATCTCCCTGAGAGAGAGGGACTGAGAGACACCAGTCAGTGTACAGATATCTCCCTGAGAGAGAGGGACTGAGAGAAACCAGTCAGTGTACAGATATCTCCCTGAGAGAGAGAGGGACTGAGAGACACCAGTCCGTGTACAGCTATCTCCCTGACAGAGAGGGACTGAGAGACACCAGTCAGTGCACAGATATCTCTCTGAGAGAGAGCGACTGAGAGACACCAGGCAGTGTAAAGATATGTCCCCGAGAGAGACGGGACAGAGAGACAACAGTCAGTGTACAGATATCGCCCTGTGAGAGAGGGGACTGAGAGACACCAGTCAGTGTACAGATATCTCCCTGAGAGAGAGGGACTGAGAGACACCAGTCAGTGTACAGATATCTCCCTGAGAGAGAGGGACTGAGAGACACCAGTCAGTGTGCAGATATCTCCCTGAGAGAGAGAGGGACTGAGAGACATCAGTCAGTGTACAGATATATCCCTGAGAAAAAGTGGGACTGACATACACCAGTCAGTGTACAGATATCTCCCTGAGAGAGAGAGGGACTGAGAGACACCTGTCAGTGTACAGATATCTCCCTGAGACAGGTGACTGAGAGACACCAGTCAGTGTACAGATATCTCCGTAAGAGATAGGGACTTAGAGACACCAGTGAGCGTAAAGATATCTCCCAGAGAGAGAGGGACTGAGAGACACCAGTCAGTGTACAGATATCTCCCTGAGAGAGACAGGGACTGCGAGTCACCAGTCAGTGTACAGATATCTCCCTGAGAGAGAGATGGGGGACTGAGAGCCACCAGACAGCTTACAGATATTTCCCAGAGAGAGAGGGGCTTGACAGAGAGCCACCAGTCAGTGCAAAGATATCTCGCTGAGAGAGAGAGGTAAAGAGTCACCAGTCAGTGTACAGAAATCTCCCGAGAGAGAGTGACTGAGAGACACCAGTCAGTGTACAGATATCTCCCTGAGAGAGAGGGAATGAGAAACACCAGTCAGTGTACAGATATCTCCCTGAGAGAGAGAGAGACTGAGAGACACCAGTCAGTGTACAGATATCTCCCTGAGACAGGTAACTGAGAGACACCAGTGAGTGTACAGAAATCTCGCTGAGAGAGGGGACTGAGAGACACCAGTCAGGGTACAGATATCTCCCTGAGAGAGAGATGGACTGAGAGACACCAGTCAGTGTACAGATATCTCCCTGAGAGATAGAGAGACTGAGAGACACCAGTCAGTGTACAGATATCTCCCTGAGAGAGAGAGGGACTGAGATACACCAGTCAGTGTACAGATATCTCCCTGAGAGAGAGATGGACTGAGAGACACCAGTCAGTGTACAGATATCTCCCTGAGAGAGAGAGAGACTGAGAGACACCAGTCAGTGTACAGATATCTCCCTGAGAGAGAGAGAGGGACTGAGAGACACCAGTCAGTGTACAGATATCTCGCTGAGAGAAAGAGGGACAGAGACACCACTCAGTGTTCAGATATCTCCCTGAGTGAAAGGGAATGAGAAACTACAGTCAGTGTACAGATATCTCCCTGAGAGAGAGAGGGGACTGAGAGAAACTAGTCAGTGCACAGATATCTCTCTGAGAGAGAGAGGGACTGAGAGACACCAGTCAGTGTACAGATATCTCTCTGAGAGAGAGAGGGGCTGAGAGACACCAGTCAGTGTACAGATATCTCCCTGAGAGAGAGGGACTGAGAGACACCAGTCAGTGTACAGATATCTCCCTGAGAGAGAGAGGGACTGAGAGACACCAGTCAATGTACAGATATCTCCCTGAGAGAGAGGGAATGAGAGACACCAGTCAGTGTACAGAAATCTCCCTGAGAGAGAGGGACTGAGAGACACCTGTCAGTGTACAGATATCTCCCTGAGAGAGAGGGACTGAGAGACACCAGTCAGTGTACAGATATCTCTCTGAGAGAGAGAGGGGCTGAGAGACACCAGTCAGAGTACAGATATCTCCCTGAGAGAGAGGGACTGAGAGACACAGTAGTTGTACAGATATCTCCCTGTGAGAGAGAGGGACTGGCAGACACCAGTCAGTGAACAAATAGCTCGCTGAGAGAGAGGGGACTCAGAGTCACCAGTCAGTGTACAGATATCTCCCTGAGAGAGAGGGACTGAGAGAGACCAGTCAGTGTGCAGATATCTCCCTGAGAGAGAGAGCGGAATGAGAGACACCAGTCAGTGTACAGATATCTCCCTGAGAGAGAGGGACTGAGAGACACCAGTCAGTGTACAGATATCCCCTTGAGAGAGAGAGATGGACAGAGAGACAACAGTCAGTGTACAGATATCCCCCTGAGAGAGAGGGACTGAGAGACACGAGTCAGTGCACAGATATCTCCCTGAGAGAGAGGGGACTGAGAGTCACCAGACAGTGTACAGATATCTCCCTGAGAGAGAGGGACTGAGAGACACCAGTCAGTGTACAGATATCTCCAGGAGAGAGAGGGACTGAGAGACACCAGTCAGTGTACAGATATCTCCCAGAGAGAGAGAGGGACAGAGAGACACCAAACAGTATACAGATATATCCCTGAGAGAGAGAGAGAGAGGGGACTGAGAGACACCAGTCAGTGTACAGATATCTCACTGAGAGAGAGGGACTGAGAGACACCAGTCAGTGTGAAGATATCTCCCAGAGAGAGAGGGACTGAGAGACGCCAGTCAGTGTACAGATATCTCTCTGAGAGAGAGGGACTGAGAGACACCAGTCAGTGTTCAGATATCTCACTGAGAGAGAGGGACTGAGAGACACCAGTCAGTGTGAAGATATCTCACTGAGAGAAAGGGGACTGAGAGACACCAGTCAGTGTACAGATATCTCCCTGAGAGAGAGAGAGGGACTGAGAGACACCAGTCAGTGTACAGATATCTCCCTGAGAGAGGGAGGGACTGAGAGGCACCAGTCAGTGTACAGATATCTCCCTGAGAGAGAGAGGGACTGAGATACACCAGTCAGTGTACAGATATCTCCCTGAGAGAGAGATGGACTGAGAGACACCATTCAGTGTACAGATATCTCCCTGAGAGAGAGAGAGACTGAGAGACTGCAGTCAGTGTACAGATATCTCCCTGAGAGAGAGAGAGGGACTGAGAGACACCAGTCAGTGTACAGATATCTCCCTGAGAGAGAGAGAGAGAGGTGACTGAGAGACAGTCGTCAGTGCACAGATATCTCCCAGAGAGAGATGGAATGAGAAACTACAGTCAGTGTACAGATATCTCCCTGAGAGAGAGAGACTGAGAGACACCAGTCAGTGTACAGATATCTCCCTGAGAGAGAGGGACTGAGAGACAACAGTCAGTGTACAGATATCTCGCTGTGAAAGAGCGTTCAGAAGACACCAGTCCGTGTACAGATATCTCCCTGAGAGAGAGGGGACAGAGAGACACCAGTGAGTGTACAGATATCTCCCTGAGAGAGAGGGACTGAGATACACCAGTCAGTGTACAGATATCTCCCTGAGAGAGAGGGACTGAGAGACACCACTCAGTGTACAGATATCTCCCTGAGAGAGAGGGACTGAGAGAAACCAGTCAGTGTACTGATATCTCCCTGAGAGAGAGAGGGACTGAGAGACACCAGTCCGTGTACAGCTATCTCCCTGACAGAGAGGGACTGAGAGACACCAGTCAGTGCACAGATATCTCTCTGAGAGAGAGCGACTGAGAGACACCAGGCAGTGTAAAGATATGTCCCCGAGTGAGACGGGACAGAGAGACAACAGTCAGTGTACAGATATCGCCCTGTGAGAGAGGGGACTGAGAGACACCAGTCAGTGTACAGATATCTCCATGAGAGGGAGGGACTGAGAGACACCAGTCAGTGTACAGATATCGCACTGAGAATAAGTGACTGAGAGATACCAGTTTGTGTGCAGATATCTCCCTGTGAGAGACGGGACTGAGAGACACCAGTGAGCGTACAGATAACTCCCTGAGAGAGAAAAGGGACTGAGAGACACCAGTCAGTGTAAAGATATCTCCCTGAGAGAGAGGGGACTGAGAGACACCAGTCAGTGTACAGATATCTCCCTGAGAGAGAGGGGACTGAGAGTCACCATACAGTGTACAGATTTATCCCTGAGAGAGAGGGACTGAGAGACACCAGTCAGTGTACAGATATCTCCCTGAGAGAGAGGGACTGAGAGACTTCAGTCAGTGCACAGATATCTCCCTGAGAGAGAGAGAGACTGAGAGAAACCAGTCAGTGTACAGCTATCTCCCTGAGAGAGAGAGGGACTGAGATACACCAGTCAGTGTACAGATATCTCCCTGAGAGAGAGATGGACTGAGAGACACCATTCAGTGTACAGATATCTCCCTGAGAGAGAGAGAGACTGAGAGACTGCAGTCAGTGTACAGATATCTCCCTGAGAGAGAGAGAGGGACTGAGAGACACCAGTCAGTGTACAGATATCTCCCTGAGAGAGAGAGAGAGAGGTGACTGAGAGACAGTCGTCAGTGCACAGATATCTCCCAGAGAGAGATGGAATGAGAAACTACAGTCAGTGTACAGATATCTCCCTGAGAGAGAGAGACTGAGAGACATCAGTCAGTGTACAGATATCTCCCTGAGAGAGAGGGACCAAGAAACACCAGTCAGTGTCCAGCTATCTCCCTGACAGAGAGAGAGACTGAGAGACACCAGTCAGTGTACAGATATCTCCCTGTGAGAGAGGGGACTGAGAGACACCAGTCAGTGTACAGATATCTCCCTGAGAGAGAGAGAGACTGAGAAACACCAGTCAGTGTACAGATATCTCCCTGTGAGAGAGGGGACTGAGAGACACCAGTCAGTGTACAGATATCTCCATGAGAAGGAGGGACTGATAGACACCAGTCAGTGAGCAGATATCTCCCTGAGAGAGATGGACTGAGAGACACCAGTCAGTGTACAGATATCTCCCTGAGGGAGAGAGACTGAGAGACACCAGTGAGCGTACAGTTAAATCCCTGAGAGAGAGAGACTGAGAGACACCAGTCAGTGTACAGATATCTCCCTGAGACAGGTGACTGAGAGACACCAGTCAGTGTACAGATATGTCCGTGAGAGATAGGGACTAAGAGACTCCAGTGAGCGTAGAGATATCTCCCAGAGAGAGAGGGACTGAGAGACACCAGTCAGTGTACAGATATCTCCCTGAGAGAGAGAGGGACTGAGAGACACCAGTCAGTGTACAGATATCTCCCTGAGAGAGAGAGGGAGTGAGAGACTCCAGTCAGTGTACAGATATCTCCCTGAGAGAGACAGGGACTGCGAGACACCAGTCAGTGTACAGATATCTCCCTGAGAGAGAGATGGGGGACTGAGAGACACCAGACAGCTTACAGATATTTCCCAGAGACAGAGGGGCTTGACAGAAAGACACCAGTCAGTGCAAAGATATCTCGCTGAGAGAGAGAGGTACAGAGTCACCAGTCAGTGTAAAGAAATCTCCCGAGAGAGAGTGACTGAGAGACACCAGTCAGTGTAGAGATATCTCAATGAGAGAGAGGGAATGAGAGACACCAGTCAGTGTACAGATATCACACGGAGAGAGAGGGACTGAGAGACACCAGTCAGTGTACAGATATCACCCTGAGAGTGAGAGACTGAGAGACACCAGTCAGTGTACAGATATCTCCCTGAGAGAGAGAGACTGAGAGACACCAGTCAGTGTACAGATATCTCCCTGAGACAGGTGACTGAGAGACACCAGTGAGTGTACAGATATCTCCCTGAGAGAGAGGGACTGAGAGACACCAGTCAGGGTACAGATATCTCCATGTGAGAGAGGGTTCTGAGAGACACCAGTCAGTGTACAGATATCTCCCTGTGAGAGAGGGACTGAGAGACACCAGTCAGTGTACAGATATTTCCCTGTGACAGAGGGTTCTGAGAGACACCAGTCAGTGTACAGATATCTCGCTGAAAGAGAGGGACTGAGAGACAACAGTCAGTGTACAGATATCTCCCTGTGAGAGAGCGTTCTGAAGACACCAGTCCGTGTACAGATATCTCCTTGAGAGAGAGGGGACAGAGAGACACCAGTGAGTGTACACATATCTCCCTGAGAGAGAGGGACTGAGATACACCAGTCAGTGTACAGATTTATCCTTGAGAGAGAGGGACTGAGAGACACCAGTCAGTGTACAGATAACTCCCTGAGAGAGACAGGGGACTGAGAGACACCATTCAGTGTAAAGATATCTCCCTGAGAGAGAGGGGACTGTTAGTCACCAGTCAGTGTGCAGATATCTCCCTGAGAGAGAGGGACTGGGAGAAACCAGTCAGTGTACAGATATCTCCCTTAGAGAGAGGGACTGAGAGACACCAGTCCGTGTATAGATATCTTCCTGAGAGAGAGAGGGACTGAGAGACACCAGTCAGTGTACAGATATCTCCCTGAGAGAGAGAGAGAGAGGGGACTGAGAGACACCAGTCAGTGTACAGATATCGCCCTGAGAGAGAGGGACCTAGAAACACCAGTCAGTGTACAGCTATCTCCCTGACAGAGAGAGAGACTGAGAGACACCAGTCAGTGTACAGATATCTCCCTGTGAGAGAGGGGACTGAGAGACACCAGTCAGTGTACAGATATCTCCCTGAGAGAGAGAGAGACTGAGAAACACCAGTCAGTGTACAGATATCTCCCTGTGAGAGAGGGGACTGAGAGACACCAGTCAGTGTACAGATATCTCCATGAGAAGGAGGGACTGATAGACACCAGTCAGTGAGCAGATATCTCCCTGAGAGAGATGGACTGAGAGACACCAGTCAGTGTACAGATATCTCCCTGAGGGAGAGAGACTGAGAGACACCAGTGAGCGTACAGTTAAATCCCTGAGAGCGAGAGACTGAGAGACACCAGTCAGTGTACAGATATCTCCCTGAGACAGGTGACTGAGAGACACCAGTCAGTGTACAGATATGTCCGTGAGAGATTGGGACTAAGAGACTCCAGTGAGCGTAGAGATATCTCCCAGAGAGAGAGGGACTGAGAGACACCAGTCAGTGTACAGATATCTCCCTGAGAGAGAGAGGGACTGAGAGACACCAGTCAGTGTACAGATATCTCCCTGAGAGAGAGAGGGACTGAGAGACTCCAGTCAGTGTACAGATATCTCCCTGAGAGAGACAGGGACTGCGAGACACCAGTCAGTGTACAGATATCTCCCTGAGAGAGAGATGGGGGACTGAGAGACACCAGACAGCTTACAGATATTTCCCAGAGAGAGAGGGGCTTGACAGAAAGACACCAGTCAGTGCAAAGATATCTCGCTGAGAGAGAGAGGTACAGAGTCACCAGTCAGTGTACAGAAATCTCCCGAGAGAGAGTGACTGAGAGACACCAGTCAGTGTAGAGATATCTCAATGAGAGAGAGGGAATGAGAGACACCAGTCAGTGTACAGATATCACACGGAGAGAGAGGGACTGAGAGACACCAGTCAGTGTACAGATATCACCCTGAGAGAGAGAGACTGAGAGACACCAGTCAGTGTACAGATATCTCCCTGAGAGAGAGAGACTGAGAGACACCAGTCAGTGTACAGATATCTCCCTGAGACAGGTGACTGAGAGACACCAGTGAGTGTACAGATATCTCCCTGAGAGAGAGGGACTGAGAGACACCAGTCAGGGTACAGATATCTCCCTGTGAGAGAGGGTTCTGAGAGACAACCAGTCAGTGTACAGATATCTCCCTGTGAGAGAGGGACTGAGAGACACCAGTCAGTGTACAGATATTTCCCTGTGACAGAGGGTTCTGAGAGACACCAGTCAGTGTACAGATATCTCGCTGAGAGAGAGGGACTGAGAGACAACAGTCAGTGTACAGATATCTCCCTGTGAGAGAGCGTTCTGAAGACACCAGTCCGTGTACAGATATCTCCTTGAGAGAGAGGGGACAGAGAGACACCAGTGAGTGTACAGATATCTCCCTGAGAGAGAGGGGACTGAGATACACCAGTCAGTGTACAGATTTATCCTTGAGAGAGAGGGACTGAGAGACACCAGTCAGTGTACAGATAACTCCCTGAGAGAGACAGGGGACTGAGAGACACCAGTCAGTGTAAAGATATCTCCCTGATAGAGAGAGACTGAGAGACATCAGTCAGTGTACAGATATCTCCCTGAGAGAGAGGGGACTGTTAGTCACCAGTCAGTGTGCAGATATCTCCCTGAGAGAGAGGGACTGAGAGACACCAGTCAGTGTACAGATATCTCCCTTAGAGAGAGGGACTGAGAGACACCAGTCAGTGTATAGATATCTCCCTGAGAGAGAGAGGGACTGAGAGACACCAGTCAGTGTACAGATATCTCCCTCAGAGAGAGGGGACTGAGAGACACCATTCAGTGTACAGATATCTCCCTGAGAGAGAGAGAGAGAGGGGACTGAGAGACACCAGTCAAAGTACAGATATCTCCCTGAGAGAGAGGGACTGAGTGACACCAGTCAGTGTACAGATATCTCCCTGAGAGAGAGGGCCTGAGAGACATCAGTCAGTGTACAGATATCTCCCTGAGAGAGAGGGACTGAGAGACATCAGTCAGTGTACAGATATCTCCCTGAGAGAGAGGGACTGAGTGAAACCAGTCAGTGTACAGATATCTCCCAGAGAGAGATGGACTGAGAGACATCAGTCAGTGTAAAGATATCTCCCTGAGAGAGAGAGACTGAGAGACACCTGTCACTGTACACATATCTCCCTCAGAGAGAAGTGACTGAGAGACACCAATCAATGTACAGATATCACCCTGAGAGAGAGAGAGAGACTGAGAGACACCAGTCAGTGTACAGATATCTCCCTGAGAGAGAGAGAGAGACTGAGAGACACCAGTCAGTGTACACATATCTCCCTGAGAGAGAGAGGGACTGAGATACACCAGTCATTGGACAGATTTCTCCCTGAGAGAGAGGGGATTGAGAGAGACCATTCAGTGTACAGATATCTCCCTGTAGGAGAGAGGGGACTGAGAAACTCCAGTCAGTGTACAGATATCTCCCTGAAAGAGAGAGAGACTGAGAGACACCAGTCAGTGTACAGCTATCTCCCTGAGAGAGAGGGACTGGGAGACACCAGTCAGTGTACAGATATCTCCCTGAGAGAGAGGGGATTGAGAGACACCAGTAAGCGTACAGATATCTCCCTGAGAGAGAGGGACTGTAAGACACTAGTGTACAGCTATCTCCCTGAGAGAGAGGGGACTGTGAGACACCAGTCAGTGTACAGATATCTCCCTGAGAGACAGGGACTGAGAAACACCAGTCAGTGTACAGATATCTCCAAGGGAGAGAGGGGACTGAGAGACACCAGTCAGTGTACAGATATCTCCAAGGGAGAGAGGGGACTGAGAGACACCAGTCAGTGTACAGATATCTCCCTGAGAGTGAGGGAATGAGAAAATACAGACAGTGTACAGATATCTTCCTCTAAGAGAAGGGGACTGAGAGAAACTAGTCAGTGCAGAGGTATCTCTCTGAGAGAGAGAGGGGTTGACAGACACCAGTGAGTGTCCAGTTATTTGCCAGAGAGAGAGAGAGACTGAGCGACACCATTCAGTGTACAGATATCTCCCTGAGAGAGAGAGACTGAGAGACACGTGTCAGTGTACACATAACTCCCTCAGAGAGATGGGACTGAGAGACACCAGTCAGTGTACAGATATCTCCCTGAGAGAGAGGGGACTGAGAGACACCAGTCATTGTACAGATATCTCCCTGAGAGAGAGGGGACTGAGAGACACCAGTCAGTGTACAGATATCTCCCTGAGAGAGAGGGGACTGAGAGACACCAATCAGTGTACAGATATCACCCTGAGAGAGAGAGAGAGATTGAGAGACACCAGTCAGTGTGCAGATATCTCCCTGAGAGAGAGAGGGACTGAGAGACACCAGTCCGTGTACAGCTATCTCCCTGACAGAGAGGGACTGAGAGACACCAGTCAGTGCACAGATATCTCTCTGAGAGAGAGCGACTGAGAGACACCAGGCAGTGTAAAGATATGTCCCCGAGTGAGACGGGACAGAGAGACAACAGTCAGTGTACAGATATCGCCCTGAGAGAGAGGGGACTGAGAGACACCAGTCAGTGTACAGATATCTCACTGACAGAGAGGGACTGAGATACACCAGTCAGTGTACAGATATCTCCCTGAGAGAGAGGGGCTGAGAGACACCAGTCAGTGTACAGATATCTCCCTGAGAGAGAGGGACTGAGAGAAACCAGTCAGTGTACTGATATCTCCCTGAGAGAGAGAGGGACTGAGAGACACCAGTCCGTGTGCAGCTATCTCCCTGACAGAGAGGGACTGAGAGACACCAGTCAGTGCACAGATATCTCTCTGAGAGAGAGCGACTGAGAGACACCAGGCAGTGTAAAGATATGTCCCCGAGTGAGACGGGACAGAGAGACAACAGTCAGTGTACAGATATCGCCCTGTGAGAGAGGGGACTGAGAGACACCAGTCAGTGTACAGATATCTCCATGAGAGGGAGGGACTGAGAGACACCAGTCAGTGTACAGATATCGCACTGAGAATAAGTGACTGAGAGATTCCAGTTTGTGTGCAGATATCTCCCTGTGAGAGACGGGACTGAGAGACACCAGTGAGCGTACAGATAACTCCCTGAGAGAGAAAAGGGACTGAGAGACACCAGTCAGTTTACAGATATCGCCCTGAGAGAGAGGGGACTGAGAGACACCAGTCAGTGTACAGATATCTCCCTGAGAGAGAGGGGACTGAGAGACACCAGTCAGTGTAAAGATATCTCCCTGAGAGAGAGGGGACTGAGAGTCACCATTCAGTGTACAGATTTATCCCTGAGAGAGAGGGACTGAGAGACACCAGTCAGTGTACAGATATCTCCCTGAGAGAGAGGGACTGAGAGACTTCAGTCAGTGCACAGATATCTCCCTGAGAGAGAGAGAGACTGAGAGAAACCAGTCAGTGTACAGCTATCTCCCTGAGAGAGAGAGGGACTGAGATACACCAGTCAGTGTACAGATATCTCCCTGAGAGAGAGATGGACTGAGAGACACCATTCAGTGTACAGATATCTCCCTGAGAGAGAGAGAGACTGAGAGACTGCAGTCAGTGTACAGATATCTCCCTGAGAGAGAGAGAGGGACTGAGAGACACCAGTCAGTGTACAAATATCTCCCTGAGAGAGAGAGAGAGAGGTGACTGAGAGACAGTCGTCAGTGCACAGATATCTCCCAGAGAGAGATGGAATGAGAAACTACAGTCAGTGTACAGATATCTCCCTGAGAGAGAGAGACTGAGAGACATCAGTCAGTGTACAGATATCTCCCTGAGAGAGAGGGACCAAGAAACACCAGTCAGTGTCCAGCTTTCTCCCTGACAGAGAGAGAGACTGAGAGACACCAGTCAGTGTACAGATATCTCCCTGTGAGAGAGGGGACTGAGAGACACCAGTCAGTGTACAGATATCTCCCTGAGAGAGAGAGAGACTGAGAAACACCAGTCAGTGTACAGATATCTCCCTGTGAGAGAGGGGACTGAGAGACACCAGTCAGTGTACAGATATCTCCATGAGAAGGAGGGACTGATAGACACCAGTCAGTGAGCAGATATCTCCCTGAGAGAGATGGACTGAGAGACACCAGTCAGTGCACAGATATCTCCCTGAGGGAGAGAGACTGAGAGACACCAGTGAGCGTACAGTTAAATCCCTGAGAGAGAGAGACTGAGAGACACCAGTCAGTGTACAGATATCTCCCTGAGACAGGTGACGGAGAGACACCAGTCAGTGTACAGATATGTCCGTGAGAGATAGGGACTAAGAGACTCCAGTGAGCGTAGAGATATCTCCCAGAGAGAGAGGGACTGAGAGACACCAGTCAGTGTACAGATATCTCCCTGAGAGAGAGAGGGACTGAGAGACACCAGTCAGTGAACAGATATCTCCCTGAGAGAGAGAGGGACTGAGAGACTCCAGTCAGTGTACAGATATCTCCCTGAGAGAGACAGGGACTGCGAGACACCAGTCAGTGTACAGATATCTCCCTGAGAGAGAGATGGGGGACTGAGAGACACCAGACAGCTTACAGATATTTCCCAGAGAGAGAGGGGCTTGACAGAAAGACACCAGTCAGTGCAAAGATATCTCGCTGAGAGAGAGAGGTACAGAGTCACCAGTCAGTGTACAGAAATCTCGCGAGAGAGAGTGACTGAGAGACACCAGTCAGTGTAGAGATATCTCAATGAGAGAGAGGGAATGAGAGACACCAGTCAGTGTACAGATATCACACGGAGAGAGAGGGACTGAGAGACACCAGTCAGTGTACAGATATCACCCTGAGAGAGAGAGACTGAGAGACACCAGTCAGTGTACAGATATCTCCCTGAGAGAGAGAGACTGAGAGACACCAGTCAGTGTACAGATATCTCCCTGAGACAGGTGACTGAGAGACACCAGTGAGTGTACAGATATCTCCCTGAGAGAGAGGGACTGAGAGACACCAGTCAGGGTACAGATATCTCTCTGTGAGAGAGGGACTGAGAGACACCAGTCAGTGTACAGATATTTCCCTGTGACAGAGGGTTCTGAGAGACACCAGTCAGTGTACAGATATCTCCCTGTGAGAGAGCGTTCTGAAGACACCAGTCCGTGTACAGATATCTCCTTGAGAGAGAGGGGACAGAGAGACACCAGCGAGTGTACAGATATCTCCCTGAGAGAGAGGGACTGAGATACACCAGTCAGTGTACAGATTTATCCTTGAGAGAGAGGGACTGAGAGACACCAGTCAGTGTACAGATAACTCCCTGAGAGAGACAGGGGACTGAGAGACACCAGTCAGTGTAAAGATATCTCCCTGATAGAGAGAGACTGAGAGACATCAGTCAGTGTACAGATATCTCCCTGAGAGAGAGGGACTGAGAGACACCAGTCAGTGTACAGATATCTCCCTGAGAGAGAGGAACTGAGAGACACCAGTCAGTGTACAGATATCTCCCTTAGAGAGAGGGACTGAGAGACACCAGTCAGTGTATAGATATCTCCCTGAGAGAGAGAGGGTCTGAGAGACACCAGTCAGTGTACAGATATCTCCCTCAGAGAGAGGGGACTGAGAGACACCAGTCAGTGTACAGATATCTCCCTGAGAGAGAGGGACTGAGTGACACCAGTCAGTGTACAGATATCTCCCTGAGAGAGAGGGACTGAGAGACATCAGTCAGTGTACAGATATCTCCCTGAGAGAGAGGGACTGAGAGACATCAGTCAGTGTAAAGATATCTCCCTGAGAGAGAGAGACTGAGAGACACCTGTCACTGTACACATATCTCCCTCAGAGAGAAGGGACTGAGAGACACCAATCAATGTACAGATATCACCCTGAGAGAGAGAGAGAGACTGAGAGACACCAGTCAGTGTACAGATATCTCCCTGAGAGAGAGGGACTGAGAGACACCAGTCAGTGTACACATATCTCCCTGAGAGAGAGAGGGACTGAGAGACACCAGTCATTGGACAGATTTCTCCCTGAGAGTGAGGGGATTGAGAGAGACCATTCAGTGTACAGATATCTCCCTGTAGGAGAGAGGGGACTGAGAGACTCCAGTCAGTGTACAGATATCTCCCTGAAAGAGAGAGAGACTGAGAGACACCAGTCAGTGTACAGCTATCTCCCTGAGAGAGAGGGACTGGGAGACACCAGTCAGTGTACAGATATCTCCCTGAGAGAGAGGGGATTGAGAGACACCAGTCAGCGTACAGATATCTCCCTGAGAGAGAGGGACTGTAAGACACTAGTGTACAGATATCTCCCTGAGAGACAGGGACTGAGAAACACCAGTCAGTGTACAGATATCTCCAAGGGAGAGAGGGGACTGAGAGACACCAGTCAGTGTACAGATATCTCCAAGGAGAGAGGGGACTGAGAGACACCAGTCAGTTTACAGATATCTCCCTGAGAGTGAGGGAATGAGAAAATACAGACAGTGTACAGATATCTTCCTCTAAGAGAAGGGGACTGAGAGAAAACTAGTCAGTGCAGAGGTATCTCTCTGAGAGAGAGAGGGGTTGACAGACACCAGTGAGTGTCCAGTTATTTGCCAGAGAGAGAGAGAGACTGAGCGACACCATTCAGTGTACAGATATCTCCCTGAGAGAGAGAGACTGAGAGACACGTGTCAGTGTACACATAACTCCCTCAGAGAGATGGACTGAGAGACACCAGTCAGTGTACAGATATCTCCCTGAGAGAGAGGGGACTGAGAGACACCAGTCAGTGTACAGATATCTCCCTGAGAGAGAGGGGACTGAGAGACACCAGTCAGTGTACAGATATCTCCCTGAGAGAGAGGGGACTGAGAGACACCAATCAGTGTACAGATATCACCCTGAGAGAGAGAGAGAGATTGAGAGACACCAGTCAGTGTGCAGATATCTCCCTGAGAGAGAGAGCGGAATGAGAGACACCAGTCAGTGCAGATATCTCCCTGAGAGAGAGGGACTGAGAAAAACCAGTCAGTGTACAGATATCCCCTTGAGAGAGAGAGATGGACAGAGGAGACACCAGACAGTATACAGATATCCCCATGAGTGAGAGGGAATGAGAGACTCCAGTCAGTGAACAGATATCTCTCTGAGAGAGAGGGACTGAGAGACACCAGTCACTGTACAGATATCTCCCAGAGAGAGAGGGACTGAGAGACACCAGTCAGTGTACAGATATCTCCCTGAGAGAGAGGGGACTGAGAGACACCAGTCAGTGTACAGATATCTCCCTGAGAGAGAGAGGGACTGAGAGACACCAGTCAGTGTACAGATATCTCCCTGAGAGAGAGGGGACTGAGAGACACCAGTCAGTGTACAGATATCTCACTGAGAGAGAGGGACAGAGAGACACCAGTCAGTGTACAGATATCTCCCTGAGAGAGAGAGGGACTGAGAGACACCAGTCAGTGTACAGATATCTCCCTGAGAGAGAGGGACTGAGAGACACCAGTCAGTGTACAGATAACTCCCTGAGAGAGACAGGGGACTGAGAGACACCAGTCAGTGTAAAGATATCTCCCTGATAGAGAGAGACTGAGAGACATCAGTCAGTGTACAGATATCTCCCTGAGAGAGAGGGGACTGAGAGACACCAATCAGTGTACAGATATCTCCCTGAGAGAGAGGGGACTGAGAGACACCAGTCAGTGTACAGATATCTCCCTGAGAGAGAGAGGACTGTTAGTCACCAGTCAGTGTGCAGATATCTCCCTGAGAGAGAGGGACTGAGAGACACCAGTCAGTGTACAGATATCTCCCTTAGAGAGAGGGACTGAGAGACACCAGTCAGTGTATAGATATCTCCCTGAGAGAGAGAGGGACTGAGAGACACCAGTCAGTGTACAGATATCTCCCTCAGAGAGAGGGGACTGAGAGACACCATTCAGTGTACAGATATCTCCCTGAGAGAGAGAGAGAGAGGGGACTGAGAGACACCAGTCAGTGTACAGATATCTCCCTGAGAGAGAGGGACTGAGTGACACCAGTCAGTGTACAGATATCTCCCTGAGAGAGAGGGACTGAGAGACATCAGTAAGTGTACAGATATCTCCCTGAGAGAGAGGGACTGAGAGACATCAGTCAGTGTACAGATATCTCCCTGAGAGAGAGGGACTGAGTGAAACCAGTCAGTGTACAGATATCTCCCAGAGAGAGATGGACTGAGAGACATCAGTCAGTGTAAAGATATCTCCCTGAGAGAGAGAGACTGAGAGACACCTGTCACTGTAGACATATCTCCTCAGAGAGAAGGGACTGAGAGACACCAATCAATGTACAGATATCACCCTGAGAGAGAGAGAGAGACTGAGAGACACCAGTCAGTGTACAGATATCTCCCTGAGAGAGAGAGAGAGACTGAGAGACACCAGTCAGTGTACACATATCTCCCTGAGAGAGAGAGGGGCTGAGAGACACCAGTCATTGGACAGATTTCTCCCTGAGAGAGAGGGGATTGAGAGAGACCATTCAGTGTACAGATATCTCCCTGAGAGAGAGGGGACTGAGAGACACCAGTCAGTGTACAGATATCTCCCTGAGAGAGAGGGGACTGAGAGACACCAGTCAGTGTACAGATATCTCCCTGAGAGAGAGGGACTGAGAGACACCTGTCAGTGTGCAGATATCTCCCTGAGAAAGAGGGACTGAGAGACACGAGTCAGTGAACAGATATCTCCCAGAGAGAGAGAGAGAATGAGAGACAGCAGTCAGTGTACAGATAACTCCCTGAGAGAGAGAGAGACTGAGAGACACCAGTCAGTGTACAGATATCTCCCTGAGAGAGAGGGACTGAGAGGGACCAGTCAGTGTACAGATATCTCCCTGAGAGAGAGGGTCTGAGAGACACCAGTCAGTGTACAGATATCTCCCTGAGAGAGAGAGGGACTGAGAGACACCAGTCAGTGTACAGATATCTCCCTGAGAGAGAGAGGGACTGAGAGACACCAGTCAGTGTACAGATATCTCCCTGTGAGAGAGGGGACTGAGAGACACCAGTCAGTGTACAGATATCTCCCTGAGAGAGAGGGGACTCAGAGACACCAGTCAGTGTACAGATATCTCCCTGAGAGAGAGGGTCTGAGAGACACCAGTCAGTGTACAGATATCTCCCTGAGAGAGAGGGGACTCAGAGACACCAGTCAGTGTACAGATATCTCCCTGAGAGAGATAGCGGTCAGTCACAACCAGTCAGTGTACAGATATCTCCCTGAGAGAGAGAGGGACTGGTAGACACCCGTCAGTGAACAAATATCTCGCTGAGAGAAAGGGGACTCAGAGAAACCTGTCAGTATACAGATATCTCCCTGAGAGAGAGAGGGACTGAGAGACACCAGTCAGTGTACAGATATCTCCCTGAGAGAGAGAGAGACAGAGAGACACCAGTCAGTGTACAGATATCTCCCTGAGAGAGAGGGACTGAGAGACACCAGTCAGTGTACAGATATCTCCCTGAGAGAGAGAGAGACTGAGAGACACCAGTCAGTGTTCAGATATCTCCCTGAGAGAGAGAGAGACAGAGAGACACCAGTCAGTGTACAGATATCTCCCTGAGAGAGAGGGACTGAGAGACACCAGTCAGTGTACAGATATCTCCCTGAGAGAGAGGGACTGAGAGACACCAGTCAGTGTACAGATATCTCCCTGAGAGAGAGGGACTGAGAGACACCAGTCAGTGTACAGATATCTCCCTGAGAGCGAGGGACTGAGAGACACCAGTCAGTGTTCAGATATCTCTCTGAGAGAGAGAGGGGCTGAGAGACACCAGTCAGTGTACAGATATCTCACTGAGAGAGAGGGACTGAGAGACACCAGTCAGTGTGCAGATATCACCCTGAGAGAGAGAGCGGAATGAGACACACCAGTCAGTGTACAGATATCTCCCTGAGAGAGAGGGACTGAGAGACACCAGTCAGTGTACAGATATCTCCCTGAGAGAGAGGGGACAGAGAGACACCAGTCAGTGTGCAGATATCTCCCTGAGAGGGAGAGGGGACTGAGAGACACCAGTCAGTGTACAGATATCTCCCTGAGAGAGAGGGGCTGAGAGACACCAGTCAGTGTGCAGATATCTCCCTGAGAGAGAGGGACTGAGAGACCCCAGTCAGTGTACAGATATCTCCCTGAGAGAGAGGGGACTGAGAGACACCAGTCAGTGTACAGATATCTCCCTGAGAGAGAGGGACAGAGAGACACCAGTCAGTGTACAGATATCTCCCTGAGAGAGAGGGACTGAGAGACTACAGTCAGTGTACAGATATCTCCCTGAGAGAGAGGGACTGAGAGACACCAGTCAGTGTGCAGATATCTCCCTGTGAAAGAGGGACTGAGAGACACCAGTCAGTGAACAGATAACTCCCTGAGAGAGAGGGACTAAGAGACACCAGTCAGTGTACAGATATCTCCCTGAGAGAGAGAGAGACTGAAAGACACCAGTCAGTGTACAGATATCTCCCTGAGAGAGAGGGGACTGAGAGACACCAGTCAGTGTACAGATATCTCCCTGAGAGAGATAGGGGTCAGTGAGAACCAGTCAGTGTACAGATATCTCCCTGAGAGAGATTGGGACTGGTAGACACCAGTCAGTGTACAGATATCTCCCTGAGAGAGAGAGGGACTGAGAGACACCAGTTAGTGTACAGATATCTCCCTGAGAGAGAGAGAGGGGACTGAGAGACACCAGTCAGTGTACAGATATCTCCCTGAGAGAGAGTGGGACTGAGAGGCACCAATCAGTGTACAGATATCTCCCTGAGAGAGAGAGGACTGAGAGACACCAGTCAGTGCACAGATATCTCCCTGAGAGAGATGGACTGAGAGACACCAGTCATTGTACAGATATCCCACTGAGAGTGAGGGACTGAGAGACACCAGTCAGTGTACAGATATCTCCCTGAGAGAGAGAGAGAGAGAGAGAGACACCAGTCAGTGTACAGATAACTCCCTGAGAGAGAGGGAGGGGTCAGAGAGACACCAGTCAGTGTACAGATATCTCGCTGAGAGAAAGAGGGACAGAGACACCACTCAGTGTACAGATATCTCCCTGAGAGAAAGGGAATGAGAAACTACAGTCAGTGTACAGATATCTCACTGAGAGAGAGAGGGGACTGAGAGACACCAGTCAGTGTACAGATATCTCCCTGAGAGAGAGGGACTGAGAGACACCAGTCAGTGTACAGATATCTCCCTGAGAGAGAGAGGGACTGAGAGACACCAGTCAATGTACAGATATCTCCCTGAGAGAGAGGGACTGAGAGACACCAGTCAGTGTACAGATATCTCCCTGAGAGAGAGGGACTGAGAGACACCAGTCAGTGTACAGATATCTCCCTGAGAGAGAGGGACTGAGAGACACCAGTCAGTGTACAGATAAATATCTGAGAGAGAGAGGGGCTGAGAGACACCAGTCAGTGTACAGATATCTCCCTGAGAGAGAGGGACTGAGAGACACAGTAGTTGTACAGATATCTCCCTGAGAGAGAGAGAGGGACTGAGAGACCCCAGTCAGTGTGCAGATATCTCCCTGAGAGAGAGAGCGGAATGAGAGACACCAGTCAGTGTACAGATATCTCCCTGAGAGAGAGGGACTGAGAGACCGCAATCAGAGTACAGATATCTCCCTGAGAGAGAGGGACTGAGAGACACCAGACAGTGTAAAGATATCCCCTTGAGAGAGAGAGATGGACAGAGAGACACCAGTCAGTATACAGATATCCCCCTGAGAGAGAGGGACTGAGAGACACGAGTCAGTGCACAGGTATCTCCCCGAGAGAGAGGGGACTGAGAGACACCAGACAGTGTACAGATATCTCCCCGAGAGAGAGGGACTGAGAGACACCAGTCAGTGTACAGATATCTCCCAGAGAGAGAGAGGGACTGAGAGACACCAGTCAGTGTACAGATATCTCCCTGAGAGAGAGGGGACTGAGAGACACCAGTCAGTGTGAAGATATCTCAGTGAGAGAGAGGGGACTGAGAGACACCAGTCAGTGTACAGATATCTCCCTGAGAGAGAGAGAGGGACTGAGAGACACCAGTCAGTGTACAGATATCTCCCTGAGAGAGAGGGGACTGAGAGACACCAGTCAGTGTGAAGATATCTCACTGAGAGAGAGGGGACTGAGAGACACCAGTCAGTGTACAGATATCTCCCTGAGAGAGAGAGAGGGACTGAGAGACACCAGTCAGTGTACAGATATATCCCTGAGAGAGGGAGGGACTGAGAGACAACAGTCAGTGTCCAGATATCTCCCTGAGAGAGAGGGACTGAGAGACACCAGTCAGTGTACAGATATCTCCCTGAGAGAGAGGGACTGAGAGACACCAGTCAGTGTGCAGATATCTCCCTGAGAGAGAGAGGGACTGAGAGACATCAGTCAGTGTACAGATATATCCCTGAGAAAAAGTGGGACTGACATACACCAGTCAGTGTACAGATATCTCCCTGGGAGAGAGAGGGACTGAGAGACACCTGTCAGTGTACAGATATCTCCCTGAGACAGGTGACTGAGAGACACCAGTCAGTGTACAGATTTCTCCGTAAGAGATAGTGACTTAGAGACACCAGTGAGCGTAGAGATATCTCCCAGAGAGAGAGGGACTGAGAGACACCAGTCAGTGTACAGATATCTCCCTGAGAGAGACGGGGACTGCGAGACACCAGTCAGTGTACAGATATCTCCCTGAGAGAGAGATGGGGGACTGAGAGCCACCAGACCGCTTACAGATATTTCCCAGAGAGAGAGGGGCTTGACAAGAGAACCAATCAGTGCAAAGATATCTCGCTGAGAGAGAGAGGTAAAGAGTCACCAGTCAGTGTACAGAAATCTCCCGAGAGAGAGTGACTGAGAGACACCAGTCAGTGTACAGATATCTCCCTGAGAGAGAGGGAATGAGAGACACCAGTCAGTGTACAGATATCACCCGGAGAGAGAGAGACTGAGAGACACCAGTCAGTGTATAGATATCTCCCTGAGAGAGAGAGACTGAGAGACACCAGTCAGTGTACAGATATCTCCCTGTGAGAGAGCGTTCTGAGAGACACCAGTCAGTGTCCAGATTTCTCCCTGAGAGAGAGGGACTGAGAGACACCAGTCAGTGTACAGATATCTCCCTGAGAGAGAGGGACTGAGAGACACCAGTCAGTGTGCAGATATCTCCCTGAGAGAGAGAGGGACTGAGAGACATCAGTCAGTGTACAGATATATCCCTGAGAAAAAGTGGGACTGACATACACCAGTCAGTGTACAGATATCTCCCTGGGAGAGAGAGGGACTGAGAGACACCTGTCAGTGTACAGATATCTCCCTGAGACAGGTGACTGAGAGACACCAGTCAGTGTACAGATTTCTCCGTAAGAGATAGTGACTTAGAGACACCCGTGAGCGTAGAGATATCTCCCAGAGAGAGAGGGACTGAGAGACACCAGTCAGTGTACAGATATCTCCCTGAGAGAGACGGGGACTGCGAGACACCAGTCAGTGTACAGATATCTCCCTGAGAGAGAGATGGGGGACTGAGAGCCACCAGACCGCTTACAAATATTTCCCAGAGAGAGAGGGGCTTGACAGAGAGAACCAATCAGTGCAAAGATATCTCGCTGAGAGAGAGAGGTAAAGAGTCACCAGTCAGTGTACAGAAATCTCCCGAGAGAGAGTGACTGAGAGACACCAGTCAGTGTACAGATATCTCCCTGAGAGAGAGGGAATGAGAGACACCAGTCAGTGTACAGATATCACCCGGAGAGAGAGAGACTGAGAGACACCAGTCAGTGTATAGATATCTCCCTGAGAGAGAGAGACTGAGAGACACCAGTCAGTGTACAGATATCTCCCTGAGACAGGTAACTGAGAGACACCAGTGAGTGTACAGAAATCTCGCTGAGAGAGCGGACTGAGAGACACCAGAGAGGGTACAGATATCTCCCTGTGAGAGAGGGTTCTGAGAGATACCAGTCAGTGTACGGATATCTCCCTGTGAGAGAGGGACTGAGAGACACCAATCAGTGTACAGATATTTCCCTGTGAGAGAGGGTTCTGAGAGACACCAGTCAGTGTACAGATATCTCCCTGTGAGAGAGCGTTCTGAGAGACACCAGTCAGTGTATGGATATCTCCCTGTGAGAGAGGGACTGAGAGACACCAGTCAGTGTACAGATATTTCCCTGTGAGAGAGGGTTCTGAGAGACACCAGTCAGTGTACAGATATTTCCCTGAGAGAGAGGGACTGAGAGACAACAGTCAGTGTACGGATATCTCCCTATGAGAGAGCGTTCTGAAGACACCAGTCTGTGTACAGATATCTCCCTGAGAGAGAGGGGACAGAGAGACACCAGTCAGTGTACAGATATCTCCCTGAGAGAGAGGGACTGAGATACACCAGTCAGTGTACAGATTTATCCTTGAGAGAGAGGGACTGAGAGACACCAGTCAGTGTACAGATTTCTCCCTGAGAGAGAGGGACTGAGAGACACCAGTCAGTGTACAGATATCTCCCTGAGAGAGACGGACTGAGAGAAAACAGTCAGTGTACAGATATCTCCCTGAGAGAGAGAGGGACTGAGGGACACCAGTCCGTGTACAGCTATCTCCCTGAGAAGAGGGACTGAGAGACACCAGTCAGTGCACAGATATCTCTCTGAGAGAGAGCAACTGAGAGACACCAGTCAGTGTAAAGATATGTCCCCAAGAGAGACGGGACAGAGAGACAACAGTCAGTGTATAGATATCGCCCTGTGAGAGAGGGGACTGAGAGACACCAGAAAGTGTACAGATATCTCCATGAGAGGGAGGGACTGAGAGACACCAGTCAGAGTACAGATATCGCACTGAGAATAAGTGACTGAGAGATTCCAGTTTGTGTGCAGATATCTCCCTGTGAGAGACGGGACTGAGAGACACCAGTGAGCGTACAGATAACTCGCTGAGAGAGAAAGGGGACTGAGAGACACCAGTCAGTGTAAAGATATCTCCCTGAGAGAGAGGGGACTGAGAGTCACCATTCAGTGTACAGATTTATCCCTGAGAGAGAGGGACTGAGAGACACCAGTCAGTGTGCAGATATCTCCCTGAGAGAGAGAGTGGGACTGAGAGACACCAGTCAGTGTACAGATATCTCCCTGAGAGAGAGAGGGACTGAGACACACCAGTCAGTGTACAGATATCTCCCTGAGAGAGAGATGGACTGAGCGACACCTGTCAGTGTACAGATATCTCCCTGAGAGAGAGAGAGACTGAGAGACAGCAGTCAGTGTACAGATATCTCCCTGAGAGAGAGAGGGGACTGAGAGACACCAGTCAGTGTACAGATATCTCCCTGAGAGAGAGATGGACTGAGAGACACCAGTCAGTGTACAGATATCTCCCTGAGAGAGAGAGAGACTGAGAGACAGCAGTCAGTGCACAGATATCTCCCAGAGAGAGATGGAATGAGAAACTACAGTCAGTGTACAGATATCTCCCTGAGAGAGAGAGACTGAGAGACATCAGTCAGTGTACAGATATCTCCCTGAGAGAGAGGGACTAAGAAACACCAGTCAGTGTACAGCTATCTCCCTGACAGAGAGAGAGACTGAGAGACACCAGTCAGTGTACAGATATCTCCCTGTGAGAGAGGGGACTGAGAGACACCAGTCAGTGTACAGATATCTCCATGAGAGAGAGAGAGACTGAGAAACACCAGTCAGTGTACAGATATCTCCCTGTGAGAGAGGGGACTGAGAGACACCAGTGTACAGATATCTCCATGAGAAGGAGGGACTGATAGACACCAGTCAGTGAGCAGATATCTCCCTGAGAGAGAGGGACTGAGAGACACCAGTCAGTGTACAGATATCTCCCTGAGGGAGAGAGACTGAGAGACACCAGTGAGCGTACAGATAAATCCCTGAGAGAGAGAGACTGAGAGACACCAGTCAGTGTACAGATATCTCCCTGAGACAGGTGACTGAGAGACACCAGTCAGTGTACAGATATCTCCGTGAGAGATAGGGACTTACAGACTCCAGTGAGCGTAGAGATATCTCCCAGAGAGAGAGGGACTGAGAGACACCAGTCAGTGTACAGATATCTCCCTGAGAGAGACAGGGACTGCGAGACACCAGTCAGTGTACAGATATCTCCCTGAGAGAGAGATGGGGGACTGAGAGACACCAGACAGCTTACAGATATTTCCCAGAGACAGAGGGGCTTGACAGAAAGACACCAGTCAGTGCAAAGATATCTCGCTGAGAGAGAGAGGTACAGAGTCACCAGTCAGTGTACAGAAATCTCCCGAGAGAGAGTGACTGAGAGACACCAGTCAGTGTAGAGATATCTCAATGAGAGAGAGGGAATGAGAGACACCAGTCAGTGTACAGATATCACACGGAGAGAGAGGGGACTGAGAGACACCAGTCAGTGTACAGATATCACCCTGAGAGAGAGAGACTGAGAGACACCAGTCAGTGTACAGATATCTCCCTGAGAGAGAGAGACTGAGAGACACCAGTCAGTGTACAGATATCTCCCTGAGACAGGTGACTGAGAGACACCAGTGAGTGTACAGATTTCTCCCTGAGAGAGAGGGACTGAGAGACACCAGTCAGGGTACAGATATCTCCCTGTGAGAGAGGGTTCTGAGAGACACCAGTCAGTGTACAGATATCTCCCTGTGAGAGAGGGACTGAGAGACACCAGTCAGTGTACAGATATTTCCCTGTGACAGAGGGTTCTGAGAGACACCAGTCAGTGTACAGATATCTCGCTGAGACAGAGGGACTGAGAGACAACAGTCAGTGTACAGATATCTCCCTGTGAGAGAGCGTTCTGAAGACACCAGTCCGTGTACAGATATCTCCCTGAGAGAGAGGGGACAGAGAGACACCAGTGAGTGTACAGATATCTCCCTGAGAGAGAGGGACTGAGAGATTCCAGTCAGTGTACAGATTTCTCCCTGTGAGAGAGGGGACTGAGAGACACCAGTCAGTGTACAGATAACTCCCTGAGAGAGACAGGGGACTGAGAGACACCAGTCAGTGTACAGATATCTCCCTGAGAGAGAGAGAGACTGAGAGACACCAGACAGTGTACAGATATCTCCCTGAGAGAGAGGGACTGAGAGACACCAGTCAATGTACAGATATCTCCCTGAGAGAGAGAGGGACTGAGAGACACCAGTCAGTGTACAGATATCTCCCTGAGAGAATGGGACTGAGAGATTCCAGTCAGTGTACAGATTTCTCCCTGTGAGAGAGGGGACTGAGAGACCCCACTCAGTGTACAGTTAACTCCCTGAGAGAGACAGGGGACAGAGAGACACCAGTCAGTGTAAAGATATCTCCCTGAGGGAGAGAGACTGAGAGACATCAGTAAGTGTACAGATATCTCCCTGAGAGAGAGGGACTGAGAGACACCAGTCAGTGTACAGATATCTCCAGAGTGAGAGAGGGGACTGAGAGACACCAGTCAGTGTACAGATAACTCACTGAGAGAAACAGGGGACTGAGAGACACCAGTCAGTGTAAAGATATCTCCCTGAGAGAGAGGGGACTGAGAGTCACCAGTCAGTGTACAGATTTCTCACTGAGAGAGAGGGGACTGAGAGACACCAGTCAGTGTACAGATATCTCCCTGAGAGAGAGGGGACTGAGAGACACCAGTCAGTGTACAGATATCTCCCTGAGAGAGAGAGAGGGGACTGAGAGTCACCAGTCAGTGTGCAGATATCTCCCTGAGAGAGAGGGACTGAGAGACACCAGTCAGTGTATAGATATCTCCCTGAGAGATAGAGGGACTGAGAGACACCAGTCAGTGTACCGATATTTGCCCAAAAGAGTGAGAGACTGAGAGGCAGCAGTCATGTACAGATATCTCCCTGAGAGAGAGAGACTGAGAGACATCAATCAGTGTACAGATAACTCCCTGAGAGAGAGGGACTGAGAGACACCAGTCATTGTACAGATATCTCCCTGAGAGAGAGGGACTGGGAGACTCCAGTCAGTGTACAGATATCTCCCTGAGAGAGAGAGGGACTGAGAGAAACCAGTCAGTGTACATATATCTCCAAGGGAGATAGGGGACTGAGATACACCAGTCAGTGTACAGATATCTCCAATGGAGAGAGGGGAATGAGATACACCAGTCAGTGTACAGATATCTCCCTGAGAGAGAGGGAGACTGAGAGACATCAATCAGTGTACAGATAACTCCCTGAGAGAGAGGGACTGAGAGACACCAGTCAGTGTACAGATATCTCCCTGAGAGAGAGAGGGACTGAGATACACCAGTCAGTGTACAGATGTCTCCAATTGGGAGAGGGAAATGAGATACAGCAGTCAGTGTACAAATATCTCCCTGAGATTTTCAGGGACTGAGAGTCACCTGTCAGTGTACAGATATCTCCCTGAGAGAGAGGGGACTGAGAGACACCAGTCATTGTACAGATATCTCCCTGAGAGTGAGGGAATGAGAAAATACAGACAGTGTACAGATATCTTCCTCTAAGAGAAGGGGACTGAGAGAAACTAGTCAGTGCAGAGGTATCTCTCTGAGAGAGAGAGGGGTTGACAGACACCAGTGAGTGTCCAGTTATTTGCCAGAGAGAGAGAGAGACTGAGCGACACCATTCAGTGTACAGATATCTCCCTGAGAGAGAGAGACTGAGAGACACGTGTCAGTGTACACATAACTCCCTCAGAGAGATGGGACTGAGAGACACCAGTCAGTGTACAGATATCTCCCTGAGAGAGAGGGGACTGAGAGACACCAGTCAGTGTACAGATATCTCCCTGAGAGAGAGGATCTGAGAGACACCAGTCAGTGTACAGATATCTCCCTGAGAGAGAGGGACTGAGAGACACCAGTCAGTGTACAGATATCTCCCTGAGAGAGAGAGGGACTGAGAGACACCAGTCAGTGTACAGATATCTCCCTGAGAGAGAGGGGACTGAGAGACACCAGTCAGTGTACAGATATCTCCCTGAGAGAGAGAGACTGAGAGACACCAGTCAGTGTAAAGATATCTCCCTGAGAGAGAGGGACTGAGAAAAACCAGTCAGTGTACAGATATCCCCTTGAGAGAGAGAGATGAACAGAGAGACACCAGACAGTATACAGATATCCCCCTGAGTGAGAGGGACTGAGAGACTCCAGTCAGTGAACAGATATCTCCCAGAGAGAGAGGGACTGAGAGACACCAGTCACTGTACAGATATCTCCCAGAGAGAGAGGGACTGAGAGACACCAGTCAGTGTACAGATATCTATCTCCCAGAGAGAGAGGGAATGAGAGACACCAGTCAGTGTACAGATTTCTCACTGAGAGAGAGGGACAGAGAGACACCAGTCAGTGTACAGATATCTCCCTGAGAGAGAGAGAGAGAGGGGACTGAGAGACATCAGTCAGTGTACAGATATCTCCCTGAGAGAGAGAGGGACTGAGAGACACCAGTCAGTGTACAGATATCTCCCTGAGAGAGAGGGACTGAGAGACACCAGTCAGTGTACAGATATCTCCCTGAGAGAGAGAGGGGATTGAGAGACCCCTGTCAGTGTACAGCTATCTCTCTGAGAGAGAGAGAGACTGAGAGACACCAGTCAGTGTACAGATATCTCCCTCTGAGAGAGGGGAATGAGAGACAGCAGTCAGTGTACATATATCTCCCAGAGAGAGAGGGTCCGAGCGACACCATTCAGTGTACACCTATCTCCCTGAGAGAGAGAGACTGAGAGAAACCAGTCAGTGTACAGATATCTCCCTGAGAGAGAGGGACTGAGAGACCCCAGTCAGTGTACAGATATCTCCCTGAGAGAGAGGGGACTGAGAGACACCAGTCAGTGTACAGATATCTCCCTGAGAGAGATAGCGGTCAGTGAGAACCAGTCAGTTTACAGATATCTCCCTGAGAGAGAGAGAGGGACTGAGAGACACCAGTCAGTGTACAGATATCTCCCTGAGAGAGAGAGGGACTGAGAGACCCCAGTCAGTGTACAGATATCTCCCTGAGAGTGAGGGGACTGAGAGACAACAGTCAGTGTGCAGATATCTCCCTGAGAGAGAGGGACTGAGAGACACCAGTCAGTGAACAGATAACTCCCTGAGAGAGAGGGACTAAGAGACACCAGTCAGTGTACAGATATCTCCCTGAGAGAGAGAGAGACTGAGAGACACCAGTCAGTGTACAGATATCTCCCTGAGAGAGAGAGAGACTGAGAGACACCAGTTAGTGTACAGATATCTCCCTGAGAGAGAGGGACTGAGAAACACCAGTCAGTGTGCAGATATCTCCCTGAGAGAGAGGGACTGAGAGACACCAGTCAGTGTACAGATATCTCTCTGAGAGAGAGAGGGGCTGAGAGACACCAGTCAGTGTACAGATATCTCCCTGAGATAGAGGGACTGAGAGACACAGTAGTTGTACAGATATCTCCCTGAGAGAGAGAGGGGATTGAGAGACCTCTGCCAGCGTACAGCTATCTCTCTGAGAGAGAGAGAGACTGAGAGACACCTGTCAGTGTACAGATATCTCCCTGAGAGAGAGGGACTGAGAGACACCAGTCAGTGTACAGATATCTCCCTGAGAGAGAGGGACTGAGAGACACCAGTCAGTGTACAGATATCTCCCTGAGAGAGAGAGGGGATTGAGAGACCTCTGCCAGTGTACAGCTATCTCTCTGAGAGAGAGATAGACTGAGAGACACCAGTCAATGTACAGATATCTCCCTGAGAGAGAGGGACTGAGAGACACCAGTCAGTGTATAGATATCTCCCTGAGAGAGATGGACTGAGAGACACCAGTCATTGTACAGATATCCCACTGAGAGAGAGGGACTGAGAGACACCAGTCAGTGTACAGATATCTCCCTGAGAGAGAGAGAGACAGAGAGACACCAGTCAGTGTACAGATATCTCCCTGAGAGAGAGGGAGGGGACAGAGAGACACCAGTCAGTGTACAGATATCTCGCTGAGAGAAAGAGGGACAGAGACACCACTCAGTGTACAGATATCTCCCTGAGAGAGAGAGGGGACTGAGAGAAACTAGTCAGTGCACAGTTATCTCTCTGAGAGAGAGAGGGACTGAGAGACACCAGTCAGTGTACAGATATCTCCCTGAGAGAGAGAGGGGACTGAGAGACACCAGTCAGTGTACAGATATCTCCCTGAGAGAGAGGGACTGAGAGACACCAGTCAGTGTACAGATATCTCCCTGAGAGAGAGGGACTGAGAGACACCAGTCAGTGTACAGATATCTCCCTGAGAGAGAGGGACTGAGAGACACCAGTCAGTGTACAGATATCTCCCTGAGAGAGAGGGACTGAGAGACACCAGTCAGTGTACAGATATCTCCCTGAGAGAGAGGGACTGAGAGACACCAGACAGTGTACAGATATTCTTCTGAGAGAGAGAGGGACTGAGAGACACCAGTAGGTGTACAGATATCTCCCTGAGAGAGAGAGGGGACTGAGAGACACCAGTCAGTGTACAGATATCTCCCTGAGAGAGAGGGACTGAGAGACACCAGTCAATGTACAGATATCTCCCTGAGAGAGAGGGACTGAGAGACACCAGTCAGTGTACAGATATCTCCCTGAGAGAGAGGGACTGAGAGACACCAGTCAGTGTACAGATATCTCCCTGAGAGAGAGGGACTGAGAGACACCAGTCAGTGTACAGATATCTCCCTGAGAGAGAGGGACTGAGAGACACCAGACAGTGTACATATATTCTTCTGAGAGAGAGAGGGGCTGAGAGACACCAGTCAGTGTACAGATATCTCCCTGTGAGAGAGAGGGACTGGCAGACACCAGTCAGTGAACAAATAGCTCGCTGAGAGAGAGAGAGGGGACTCCGAGTCACCAGTCAGTGTGCAGATATCGCCCTGAGAGAGAGAGCAGAATGAGAGACACCAGTCAGTGTACAGATATCTCCCTGAGAGAGAGGGACTGAGAGACCGCAATCAGAGTACAGATATCTCCCTTAGAGAGAGGGACTGAGAGACACCAGTCAGTGTACAGATATCTCCCTGAGAGAGAGGGACTGAGAGACACCAGTCAGTGTACAGATATCTCCCTGAGAGAGAGGGACTGAGAGACACCAGACAGTGTACAGATATCCCCTTGAGAGAGAGAGATGGACAGAGAGACACCATTCAGTGTACAGATATCCCCCTGAGAGAGAGGGACTGAGAGACACCAGTCAATGTACAGATATCTCCCTGAGAGAGAGGGGACTGAGAGACACCAGACAGTGTACAGATATCTCCCCGAGAGAGAGGGACTGAGAGACACCTGTCAGTGTACAGATATCTCCCTGAGAGAGAGGGACTGAGAGACACCAGTCAGTGTACAGATATCTCCCTGAGAGAGAGAGGGACTGAGAGACACCAGTCAGTGTACTGATATCTCCCTGAGAGAGAGGGACTGAGAGACTCCAGTCAGTGTACAGATATCTCCCTGAGAGAGAGGGACTGAGAGACACGTGTCAGTGTACAGATATCTCGCTGAGAGAGAGGGACTGAGAGACACCAGTCAGTGTACAGATATCTCCCTGAGAGAGAGGGACTGAGAGACACCAGTCAGTGTACAGATATCACGCTGAGAGAGAGGGACTGAGAGACTCCAACCAGTGTACAGATATCACCCTGAGAGAGAGGGACTGAGAGACTCCAGTCAGTGTACAGATATCACCCTGAGAGAGAGGGACTGAGAGACTCCAACCAGTGTACAGATATCTCCCTGAGAGAGAGGGGACTGAGAGACACCAGTCAGTGTGCAGATATCTCTCTGAGAGAGAGGGACTGAGAGACACCAGTCAGTGTACAGATATCACCCTGAGAGAGAGAGGGACTGAGAGACACCAGTCAGTGTACAGATATCACCCTGAGAGAGAGAGGGACTGATAGACACCAGTCAGTGTACAGATATCTCCCTGAGAGAGAGGGGACTGAGAGACACCAGTCAGTGTACAGATATCACCCTGAGAGAGAGGGACTAAGAGACAGCAGTCAGTGTACAGATATCTCCCTTAGAGAGAGAGGGACTGAGAGACACCAGTCAGTGTACTGATATCTCCCTGAGCGAGAGAGGGGACTGTGAGACACCAGTCAGTGTACTGAGATCTCCCTGAGCGAGAGAGGGGACTGTGAGACACACGTCAGTGTACTGATATCTCCATGAGCGAGAGAGGGGACCGAGAGACACCAGTCAGTTTCCAGATATCTCTCTGAGAGAGAGGGACTGAGAGACACCAGTCAGTGTACAGATATCAACCTGTGAGAGAAGCAACTGAGAGACACCAGTCAGTGTACAGTTATTTGCCAGAGAGAGAGAGAGTCTGAGAGACACCAGTCAGTGTACTGATATCTCCCTGAGAGAGAGAGGGACTGAGAGACACCAGTCAGTGTACTGATATCTCGCTGAGAGAGATAGGGAATGAGAGACACCAGTTGGTGTACAGTTAA
Organism: Isurus oxyrinchus; assembly: GCA_026770705.1. Taxonomy (NCBI): domain Eukaryota; kingdom Metazoa; phylum Chordata; class Chondrichthyes; order Lamniformes; family Lamnidae; genus Isurus; species Isurus oxyrinchus. The sequence continues at coordinate 45,927 of JANJGN010001483.1, forward strand.
CTACCTGTGAGTGAGAGGGACTGCTGGACACCAGTCAGTGAACAAATATCTCGCTGAGAGAGAGAGGGGACTGAGAGACACCAGTCAGTGTACAGATATCTCCCTGAGAGAGAGAGGGACTGAGAGACACCAGTCAGTGTACAGATATCTCCCAGAGAGAGAGAGGACTGAGAGACACCAGTCAGTGTACAGATATCTCCCTGAGAGAGAGGGGACTGAGAGACACCAGTCAGAGTACAGATATCTCCCTGAGAGAGAGGGGACTGAGAGACACCAGTCACTGTACAGATATCTCCCTGAGAGAGAGAGGGACAGAGGGACAACAGTAGGTGTACAGTTATCTCTCTGTGAGAGAGAGGGACTGGTAGACACCAGTCAGTGTACAGATATCTCCCTGAGAGTGAGAGGGACTGTGAGACACCAGTCAGTGTACTGATATCTCCCAGAGAGAGAGAGAGACAGAGAGAGAGGGGACTGTGAGACAGCAGTCAGTGTACGGATATCTCCCTGAGAAAGAGTGGGACTGAGATACACCATTCAGTGTTCAAATATCTCTCTGAGAGAGAGACGGGACTGAGAGACACCAGTCAATGTACAGATATCTGCCTGAGAGAGAGAGAGAGAGTGACTGAGAGTGACCAGTCAGTGTACAGATATCTCCCTGAGAGAGAGGGACTGAGAGACACCAGTCAGTGTACAGATATCTCCCTGAGAGAGAGAGAGACTGAGAGACACCAGTCAGTGTACAGATATCTCCCTGAGAGAGAGAGGGGACTGAGAGACACCAGTCAGTGCACAGATATCTCCCTGAGAGAGAGGGACTGAGAGACACCAGTCAGTGTACAGATATCTCCAAGGGAGAGAGGGGACTGAGATACACCACTCAGTGTACAGATATCTCCCTGACATTTTCAGGGACTGTGATTTACCAGTCAGTGTACAGAAATCTCCCTGTGAGAAAGGGAGATTGAGAGACACCAGTCAGTGTACAAGTATCTCCCTCAGATAGAGAGGGGACTGAGAGACAGCAGTCAATGTAAAGATATCTCCCTGAGAGAGAGGGACTGTGAGACACCAGTCAGTATATAGATAACTCACTGAGAGAGAGGGTCTAAGAGACACCAGTCAGTGTACAGATTCCTCCATCAGAGAGAGGGACTGTAATTCACCAGTCAGTGTACAGCTATCTCCCTGAGAGAGAGGGACTGAGAGACACCAGTCAGTGTACAGATATCTCCCTGAGAGAGAGAGAGACTGAGAGACACCAGTCAGTGTACTGATATCTCCCTGAGCGAGAGAGGGGACTGTGAGACACCAGTCCGTGTACTGAGATCTCCCTGAGCGAGAGAGGGGACTGTGAGACACACGTCAGTGTACTGATATCTCCCTGAGCGAGAGAGGGGACCGAGAGACACCAGTCAGTTTCCAGATATCTCTCTGAGAGAGAGGGACTGAGAGACATCAGTCAGTGTACAGATATCTCCCTGAGAGAGAGGGACTGAGAGACACCAGTCAGTGTACAGATATCTCCCTGAGCGAGAGAGGGGACAGAGAGACACCAGTCAGTTTCCAGATAACTCTCTGAGAGAGAGGGACTGAGAGACACCAGTCAGTGTACAGATATCTCCCTGAGAGAGAGGGACTGGTAGACACCAGTCAGTGTACAGATATCTCCCTGAGAGTGAGAGGGACTGTGAGACACCAGTCAGTGTACTGATATCTCCCAGAGAGAGAGAGAGAGAGAGAGAGGGGACTGTGAGACAGCAGTTAGTGTACAGATATCTCCCTGAGAAAGAGTGGGACTGAGATACACCATTCAGTGTTCAAATATCTCTCTGAGAGAGAGATGGGACTGAGAGACACCAGTCAATGTACAGATATCTGCCTGAGAGAGAGGGACTGAGAGACACCAGTCAGTGTACAGATATCTCCCTTTGAGAAAGGGGTACTGAGAGACACCATTCAGTGTTCAAATATCTCTCTGAGAGAGAGACGGGACTGAGAGACACCAGTCAATGTACAGATATCTGCCTGAGAGAGAGAGAGAGAGTGACTGAGAGTGACCAGTCAGTGTACAGATATCTCCCTGAGAGAGAGGGACTGAGAGACACCAGTCAGTGTACAGATATCTCTCTGAGAGAGAGAGAGACTGAGAGACACCAGTCAGTGTACAGATATCTCCCTGAGAGAGAGAGGGGACTGAGAGACACCAGTCAGTGTACAGATATCTCCCTGAGAGAGAGGGACTGAGAGACACCAGTCAGTGTACAGATATCTCCAAGGGAGAGAGGGGACTGAGATACACCACTCAGTGTACAGATATCTCCCTGACATTTTCAGGGACTGTGAGTTACCAGTCAGTGTACAGAAATCTCCCTGTGAGAAAGGGAGATTGAGAGACACCAGTCAGTGTACAAATATCTCCCTCAGATAGAGAGGGGACTGAGAGACAGCAGTCAATGTAAAGATATCTCCCTGAGAGAGAGGGACTGTGAGACACCAGTCAGTATATAGATAACTCACTGAGAGAGAGGGTCTAAGAGACACCAGTCAGTGTACAGATTCCTCCATCAGAGAGAGGGACTGTAATTCACCAGTCAGTGTACAGCTATCTCCCTGAGAGAGAGGGACTGAGAGACACCAGTCAGTGTACAGATATCTCCCTGAGAGAGAGAGAGGGGACAGAGAGACACCAGTCAGTGCAAAGATATCTCGCTGAGAGAGAGAGGGACAGAGACACCTCTCAGTGTACAGATATCTCCCTGAGAGAAAGGGAATGAGAAACTACAGTCAGTGCACAGATATCAACCTGTGAGAGAGAGGGACTGAGAGAAACTAGTCAGTGCACAGGTATCTCTCTGAGAGAGAGAGGGGCTGAGAGACACCAGTCAGTGTACAGATATTCCCCTGAGAGAGAGGGACTGAGAGACACCAGTCAGTGTACAGATATCTCTCTGAGATTTTCAGGGACTGTGAGTCACCAGTCAGTGTACAGATATATCCCTGTGAGAAAGGGGGACTGAGAGATAACAGTCAGTGTACAAATATCTCCCTGAGAGAGAGAGGGGACTGAGAGACACCAGTCAGTGTACAGATATCTCCCTGAGAGAGAGGGACTGTGAGACAGCAGTCAGTGTACAGATATCTCCCTGAGAGAGAGAGGGACTGAGAGACACCAGTCAGTGTACAGATATCTCCCTGAGAGAGAGGGACTGAGAGACACCAGTCAGTGTACAGATAACTCCCTGAGAGAGAGGGACTGAGAGACACCAGTTAGTGTACAGATTCCTCCCTCAGAGAGAGGGACTGAGAGACACCAGTCAGTGTACAGATATGTCCCTGAGAGAGAGGGACTGAGAGACACCAGTCAGTGTACAGCTATCTCTGTGAGAGGGAGGGATTGAGAGACACCAGTCAGTATACAGATATCTCACTGAGAGAGAGAGATACTGAGACACACCAGTCAGTGTACAGATATCTCCCTGAGAGAGAGAGGGGTCTGAGAGACACCAGTCAGTGTACAGATATCTCCCTGAGAGAGAGAGAGGGACTGAGAGTCATCAGTCAGTGAACAGATATCTCCCTTAGAGAGAGAGAGAGGGGACTGAGAGACACCAGTCAGTGTACAGATATCTCCCTGAGAGAGAGGGGACTGAGAGACACCAGTCAGTGTACAGATATCTCCCTGAGAGAGAAGTACTGAGAGACACCAGTCAGTGTACAGATATCTCCCAGAGAAAGAGGGACGGAGAAACACCAGTCAGTGTACAGATATCTCCCTGAGAGAGAGGGGACTGAGAGACACCAGTCAGTGTACAGATATCTCCCTGAGAGAGAGAGAGAGGGGACTGACAGACACCAGTCAGTGCACAGGTGTCTCTCTGAGAGAGAGGGACTGAGAGACACCAGTCAGTGTACAGATATCTCCCTGAGAGAGACGGGACTGAGAGACACCAGTCAGTGTACAGATATCTCTCTGAGAGAGAGGGTCTGAGAGACACCTGTCAGCGTACAGATAACTCCCTGAGAGAGAGGGACTGAGAGACACCAGTCAGTGTACAGATATCTCCCTGAGAGAGACGGGACTGAGAGACACCAGTCAGTGTACAGATATCTCTCTGAGAGAGAGGGTCTGAGAGACACCTGTCAGCGTACAGATTCCTCCCTCAGAGAGAGGGACTGAGAGACACCAGTCAGTGTACAGATATCTCCCTGAGAGAGACGGGACTGAGAGACACCAGTCAGTGTACAGATATCTCTCTGAGAGAGAGGGTCTGAGAGACACCTGTCAGCGTACAGATTCCTCCCTCAGAGAGAGGGACTGAGAGACACCAGTCAGTGTACAGATATGTCCCTGAGAGAGAGGGACTTTAAGACACCATTCAGTGTACAGCTATCTCCGTGAGAGGGAGGGATTGAGAGACACCAGTCAGTGTACAGATATCTCCCTGAGATAGAGAGATACTGAGACACACCAGTCAGTGTACAGATATCTCCCTGAGAGAGAGAGGGGTCTGAGAGACACCAGTCAGTGTACAGATATCTCCCTGAGAGAGAGAGAGACTGAGAGACACCAGTCAGTGTACAGATATCTCGCTGAGAGAGAGGGGACTGAGAGACACCAGTCAATGTACAGATATCTCCGAGAGAGAGATAGGGGACTGAGAGACATCAGTCAGTGTACAGATATCTCGCTGAGAGAGAGGGGACTGAGAGACACCAGTCAGTGTACAGATATCTCCATGAGAGAGAGAGGGGACTGAGAGACACCAGTCAGTGTGCAGATATCTCCCAGAGAGAGAGGGGACTGAGAGACACCAGTCAGTGTACAGATATCTCCCTGAGAGAGAGAGAGACTGAGAAACACCAGTCAGTGTACAGATATCTCGCTGAGAGAGAGGGGACTGAGATACACCAGTCAGTGTACAGATATCTCCCTGAGAGAGAGCGGTCTGAGAGACACCAGTCAGTGTACAGATATCTCCCGGTGAGAGAGGGGACTTAGAGACACCAGTCAGTGCACAGATATCTCCCTGAGAGAGAGGGACTGAGAGACACCAGTCAGTGTACAGATATCTCCCTGAGTGAGAGAGGGACTGAGAGACACCAGTCAGTGTACAGATATCTCCCTGAGAAAGATTGGGACTGAGATACACCAGTCAGTGTACAGATATCTCCCTGAGAGAGTGAGAGATTGAGAGACACCAGTCAGTGTACAGATATCTCCCTGAGAGAGAGAGAGATTGAGAGACACCAGTCAGTGTACAAAAATCTCCCTGAGAGAGAGAGGGAATGAGAGACACCAGTCAGTGTACAGATATCTCCCTGAGAGAGAGAGAGGGGAATGAGAGACACCAGTCAGTGTACAGATATCTCTCTGAGAGAGAGGGACTGAGAGACAACAGTCAGTGTACAGATATCTCCCTGTGAGAGAGGGGAATGAGAGACACCAGTCAGTGTACAGATATCTCCCTGAGAGAGAGAGGGACTGAGAGACACCAGTCAGTGTACAGATATCTCCCTGAGAGAGAGGGACTGAGAGACACCAGACAGTGTGCAGATATCTCCCTGAGAGAGAGGGACTGAGAGACACCAGACAGTGTGCAGATATCTCTCTGAGAGAGAGGGACTGAGAGACCCCAGTCAGTGTACAGATATCTCCCTGAGAGAGAGAGGGGACTGAGAGACACCAGTCAGTGTACAGATATCTCTCTGAGAGAGAGAGGGGACTGAGAGACACCAGTCAGTGTACAGATATCTCCCTGAGAGAGAGGGACTGAGAGACACCAGTCAGTGTACAGATATCTCTCTGAGAGAGAGAGGGGACTGAGAGACACCAGTCAGTGTACAGATATCTCCCTGAGAGAGAGAGAACTGAGAGACACCAGTCAGTGTACAGATATCTCCCTGAGAGAGAGGGACTGAGAGACTCAAGTCAGTGTACAGATATCTCTCTGAGAGTGAGAGGGACTGAGAGACAGCAGTCAGTGTACAGATATCTCCCTGAGAGAGAGTGAGAGAGGGGACTGAGAGACAGCAGTCAGTGTACAGATATCTCCCTGAGAAAGAGTGGGACTGAGATACACCAGTCAGTGAACAGATATCTCCCTGAGAAAGAGTGGGACTGAGAGACACCAGTCAGTGAACAGATATCTCCCTGAGAAAGAGTGGGACTGAGATACACCAGTCAGTGCACAGATATCTCCATGGGAGAGAGGGGACTGAGAGACACCAGTCAGTGTAAAGATATCTCCCTGAGAGAGAGAGGGGATGGAGAGACACAAGTCTGTGTACGGATATCTCTCTGAGAGAGACAGGGACAGAGAGACACCAGTCAGTGTACAGATATCTCCCTGAGAGAGAGAGGGGACTGAGAGACAGCAGTAAGTGTACAGATATCTCTCTGAGGCAGAGAGGGGACTGAGAGACACCAGTCAGTGTACAGATATCTCCCTGAGAGCGAGAGAGACTGAGACACCAGTCAGTGTACAGAAATCTCCCTGAGAGAGAGAGAGACTGAGAGACGCCAGTCAGTGTGCAGATGTCTCCCTGTGAGAGAGGGAACTGAGAGACACCAGTCAGTGTACAGATATCTCTCTTAGAGAGAGAGAGGACTGAGAGACACCAGTGTACGTATATCTCCCTGTGAGAGAGGGAAATGAGAGACCCAAGTCAGTATACAGATATCTCCCTGAGAGAGAGGGACTGTGAGACACCAGTCAGTGTACAGATATCTCCCTGAGACAGAAAGGGGGCTGAGAGACAGCAGTCAGTTTACAGTTTTCTCCCTGAGAGAGAGAGAGACTGAGAGGCACCAGTCAGTGTACAGATTTCTGCCTGAGAGAGAGAGAGATTGAGAGACACCAGTCAATGTACAGATATCTCCCTGAGAGAGAGAGGGGATTGAGAGACACCATTCTGTGTACAGATATTTCTCTGAGAGAGAGGGGGACTGAGAGACACCAGACATTGTACAGATAACTCCCTGAGAGAGAGGGACTGTAAGACACCAGTCAGTGTACAGGTATCTCCCTGAGAGAGAGAGAGACTGAGAGACACCAGTCAGTGTGCAGATATCTCCCTGAGAGAGAGAGGGGACTGAGAGACAACAGTCAGTGTACAGATATCTCCCTGAGAGAGAGAGAGACAGAGAGACACCAGTCAGTGTACAGATATCTCCCTGACAGAGAGGGACTGAGAGACACCAGTCAGTGTACAGATATCTCCCTGAGAGAGAAAGGGACTGAGAGACAGCAGTCAGTGTACAGATATCTATCTCCCTAAGAGAGATGGGAATGAGAGACAAAAGTCAGTTTACAGATATCTCCCTGAGAGAGAGGGGACTGAGAGACACCAGTCAGTGTACAGATATCTCCCTGAGAGAGAGAGAGACTGAGAAACACCAGTCAGTGTACAGATATCTCCCTGTGAGAGAGGGGACTGAGAGACACCAGTCAGTGTACAGATATCTCCATGAGAAGGAGGGACTGATAGACACCAGTCAGTGTACAGACATCTCCCTGTGAGAGAGAGGGACTGAGAGACACCAGTCAGTGTACAGAAATCTCCCTGAGAGAGAGGGGACTGAGAGACACCAGTCAGTGTACAGATATCTCCCTGAGAGAGAGAGGGACTGAGAGACACCAGTCAGTCTACAGATATCTCCCTGAGAGAGAGGGACTGAGAGACACCAGTCAGTGTACAGACATCTCCCTGAGAGAGAGGGGACTGAGAGACACCAGTCAGTGTGCAGATATCTCTCTGAGAGAGAGGGACTGAGAGACATCAGTCAGTGTACAGATATCTCCCTGAGAGAGGCGACTGAGAGACACCAGTCAGTGTACAGATATCTCCCTGAGAGAGAGGGACTGAGAGACACCAGTCAGTGTGCAGATATCTCTCTGAAAGAGAGGGACTGAGAGACACCAGTCAGTGTACAGATATCTCCCTGAGAGAGAGAGGGACTGAGAGACACCAGTCAGTGTACAGATATCTCCCTGAGAGAGAGAGGGACTGAGAGACACCAGTCAGTGTACAGATATCTCCCTGAGAGAGAGGGGACTGAGAGATACCTGTCAGTGTACAGATATCTCCCTGAGAGAGAGGAATTGAGAGACACCAGTCAGTGTACAGATATCTCCCTGAGAGAGAGGGACTAAGAGACACCAGTCAGTGTACAGATATCCCCCAGAGAGAGAGGGACTGAGAGACACCAGTCAGTGTACAGATATCTCCCTGAGAGAGAGGGACTAAGAGACACCAGTCAGTGTACAGATATCTCCCTGAGAGAGGGGGACTGAGAGACACCAGTCAGTGTACAGATATCTCCCTGAGAGAGAGAGAGACTTAGAGACACCAGTCAGTGTACAGATATCTCCCTGAGAGAGAGAGGGACTGAGAGACACCAGTCAGTGCACAGATATCTCCCTGAGAGAGGGGGACTGAGAGACACCAGTCAGTGTACAGATATCTCCCTGAGAGAGAGAGGGACTGAGAGACACCAGTCAGTGTACAGATATCTCCCTGAGAGAGAGGGACTGAGAAACACCAGTCAGTGTACAGATATCTCCCTGAGAGAGAGGGACTGAGAAACACCAGTCAGTGTACAGATATCTCCCTGAGAGGAAGTGATTGAGAGACACCAGTCAGTGTACAGATATCTCCCTGAGAGAGAGAGGGACTGAGAGACACCAGTCAGTGTACAGATATCTCCCTGAGAGAGAGGGACTGAGAGACACCAGTCAGTGTACAGATATCTCCCTGAGAGAGAGAGACTGAGAGACACCAGTCAGTTTAACAGATATCTCCCTGAGATAGAGGGGACTGAGAACACCAGTCAGTGTACTGATATCTCCCTGAGAGAGAGAGAGGGGACTGAGAGACACCAGTCAGTGTACAGATGTCTCCCTGAGAGAGAGAGGGACTGAGAGACACCAGTCAGTGTACAGATATCTCCCTGAGAGAGAGGGGACTGAGAACACCAGTCAGTGTACTGATATCTCCCTGAGAGAGAGAGAGGGGACTGAGAGACACCAGTCAGTGTACAGATGTCTCCCTGAGAGAGAGAGGGACTGAGAGACACCAGTCAGTGTACAGATATCTCCCTGAGAGAGAGAGGGGACTGAGAGACACCAGTCAGTGTGCAGATATCTCCCTGAGAGAGAGAGAGAGGGACTGAGAGACACCAGTCAGTGTACAGATATCTCCCAGAGAGAGAGGGACTGAGAGACCCCAGTCAGTGTACAGATATCTCCCAGAGAGAGAGAGAGAGACTGAGAGACACCAGTCAGTGTACAGATATCTCCCTGAGAGAGAGAGAGAGGGACTGAGAGACACCAGTCAGTGTACAGATATCTCCCTGAGAGAGAGAGAGAGGGACTGAGAGACACCAGTCAGTGTACAGATATCTCCCTGAGAGAGAGAGAGAGGGACTGAGAGACACCAGTCAGTTTACAGATATCTCCCAGAGAGAGAGGGACTGAGAGACCCCAGTCAGTGTACAGATATCTCCCTGAGAGAGAGGGGACTGAGAGACACCAGTCAGTGTACAGATATCTCCCTGAGAGAGAGGGACTGAGAGACACCAGTCAGTGTACAGATATCTCCCTGAGAGAGAGGGGACTGAGAGACACCAGTCAGTGTACAGATATCTCCCTGAGAGAGAGAGGGACTGAGAGACACCAGTCAGTGTTGAGATGTCTCGCTGAGAGATAGGGGAATAAGAGACACCAGTCAGTGTACAGATATCTCCCTGAGAGAGAGGGGACTGAGAGACACCAGTCAGTGTACAGATATCTCCCTGAGAGAGAGAGGGACTGAGAGACACCAGTCAGTGTACAGATATCTCCCTGAGAGAGAGTGGGACTGAGAGACACCAGTCAGTGTACAGATATCTCCCTGAGAGAGAGAGGGATTGAGAGACACCAGTCAGTGGACTGATATCTCCCTGAGAGAGAGAGGGGACTGTGAGACACCAGTCAGTGTACAGATATCTCCCTGAGGGAGAGAGGGACTGAGAGACACCAGTCAGTGTACTGATATCTCCCTGAGAGAGAGGGACTGAGAGACACCAGTCAGTGTACAGATATCTCCCTGAGCGAGAGAGGGGACCGAGAGACACCAGTCAGTTTCCAGATAACTCTCTGAGAGAGAGGGACTGAGAGACACCAGTCAGTGTACAGATATCTCCCTGAGAGAGAGGGGACTGAGAGACACCAGTCAGTGTACAGATATCTCCCTGAGAGAGAGTGGGACTGAGAGACACCAGTCAGTGTACAGATATCTCCCTGAGAGAGAGAGGGATTGAGAGACACCAGTCAGTGGACTGATATCTCCCTGAGAGAGAGAGAGAGAGAGAGGGGACTGTGAGACAGCAGTCAGTGTACAGATATCTCCCTGAGAAAGAGTGGGACTCAGATACACCAGTCAGTGTACAGATATCTCCCTGAGAGAGAGGAAGGGGACAGAGAGACACCAGTCAGTGCAAATATATCTCGCTGAGAGAGAGTTGGACAGAGACACCACTCAGTGTACAGATATCTCTCCGAGAGAGAGGGAATGAGAAACTACAGTCAGTGTACAGATATCAACCTGTGAGAGAAGCAACTGAGAGACACCAGTCAGTGTACAGTTATTTGCCAGAGAGAGAGAGAGACTGAGAGACACCAGTCAGTGTACTGATATCTCCCTGAGAGAGAGAGGGACTGAGAGACACCAGTCAGTGTACTGATATCTCGCTGAGAGAGAGAGGGACTGAGAGACACCAGTAGGTGTACAGTTAACTGCCTGTGAGTGAGAGGGACTGTTAGACACCAGTCAGTGAACAAATATCTCGCTGAGAGAGAGGGACTCAGAGACACCAGTCAGTATACAGATATCTCCCTGAGAGTGAGAGGGACTGTGAGACACCAGTCAGTGTACTGATATCTCCCTGAGAGTGAGAGGGACTGTGAGACACCAGTCAGTGGGACTGATATCTCCCAGAGAGAGAGAGAGAGAGAGGGGACTGTGAGACAGCAGTCAGTGTACAGATATCTCCCTGAGAAAGAGTGGGACTGAGATACACCATTCAGTGTTCAAATATCTCTCTGAGAGAGAGACGGGACTGAGAGACACCAGTCAATGTTGAGATGTCTCGCTGAGAGATAGGGGAATAAGAGACACCAGTCAGTGTACAGATATCTCCCTGAGAGAGAGGGGACTGAGAGACACCAGTCAGTGTACAGATATCTCCCTGAGAGAGAGAGGGACTGAGAGACACCAGTCAGTGTACAGATATCTCCCTGAGAGAGAGTGGGACTGAGAGACACCAGTCAGTGTACAGATATCTCCCTGAGAGAGAGAGGGATTGAGAGACACCAGTCAGTGGACTGATATCTCCCTGAGAGAGAGAGGGGACTGTGAGACACCAGTCAGTGTACAGATATCTCCCTGAGGGAGAGAGGGACTGAGAGACACCAGTCAGTGTACTGATATCTCCCTGAGAGAGAGGGACTGAGAGACACCAGTCAGTGTACAGATATCTCCCTGAGCGAGAGAGGGGACCGAGAGACACCAGTCAGTTTCCAGATAACTCTCTGAGAGAGAGGGACTGAGAGACACCAGTCAGTGTACAGATATCTCCCTGAGAGAGAGGGGACTGAGAGACACCAGTCAGTGTACAGATATCTCCCTGAGAGAGAGTGGGACTGAGAGACACCAGTCAGTGTACAGATATCTCCCTGAGAGAGAGAGGGATTGAGAGACACCAGTCAGTGGACTGATATCTCCCTGAGAGAGAGAGAGAGAGAGAGGGGACTGTGAGACAGCAGTCAGTGTACAGATATCTCCCTGAGAAAGAGTGGGACTCAGATACACCAGTCAGTGTACAGATATCTCCCTGAGAGAGAGGAAGGGGACAGAGAGACACCAGTCAGTGCAAATATATCTCGCTGAGAGAGAGTTGGACAGAGACACCACTCAGTGTACAGATATCTCTCCGAGAGAGAGGGAATGAGAAACTACAGTCAGTGTACAGATATCAACCTGTGAGAGAAGCAACTGAGAGACACCAGTCAGTGTACAGTTATTTGCCAGAGAGAGAGAGAGACTGAGAGACACCAGTCAGTGTACTGATATCTCCCTGAGAGAGAGAGGGACTGAGAGACACCAGTCAGTGTACTGATATCTCGCTGAGAGAGAGAGGGACTGAGAGACACCAGTAGGTGTACAGTTAACTGCCTGTGAGTGAGAGGGACTGTTAGACACCAGTCAGTGAACAAATATCTCGCTGAGAGAGAGGGACTCAGAGACACCAGTCAGTATACAGATATCTCCCTGAGAGTGAGAGGGACTGTGAGACACCAGTCAGTGTACTGATATCTCCCTGAGAGTGAGAGGGACTGTGAGACACCAGTCAGTGGGACTGATATCTCCCAGAGAGAGAGAGAGAGAGAGGGGACTGTGAGACAGCAGTCAGTGTACAGATATCTCCCTGAGAAAGAGTGGGACTGAGATACACCATTCAGTGTTCAAATATCTCTCTGAGAGAGAGACGGGACTGAGAGACACCAGTCAATGTACAGATATCTGCCTGAGAGAGAGAGAGAGAGTGACTGAGAGTGACCAGTCAGTGTACAGATATCTCCCTGAGAGAGAGGGACTGAGAGACACCAGTCAGTGTACAGATATCTCCCTTTGAGAAAGGGGTACTGAGAGACACCATTCAGTGTTCAAATATCTCTCTGAGAGAGAGACGGGACTGAGAGACACCAGTCAATGTACAGATATCTGCCTGAGAGAGAGAGAGAGAGTGACTGAGAGTGACCAGTCAGTGTACAGATATCTCCCTGAGAGAGAGGGACTGAGAGACACCAGTCAGTGTACAGATATCTCCAAGGGAGAGAGGGGACTGAGATACACCACTCAGTGTACAGATATCTCCCTGACATTTTCAGGGACTGTGAGATACCAGTCAGTGTACAGAAATCTCCCTGTGAGAAAGGGAGATTGAGAGACACCAGTCAGTGTACAAATATCTCCCTCAGATAGAGAGGGGACTGAGAGACAGCAGTCAATGTAAAGATATCTCCCTGAGAGAGAGGGACTGAGAGACACCAGTCAGTATATAGATAACTCACTGAGAGAGAGGGTCTAAGAGACACCAGTCAGTGTACAGATTCCTCCATCAGAGAGAGGGACTGAGAGACACCAGGCAGTGTACAGATATCTCCCTGAGAGAGAGGGATTGAGAGACACCAGTCAGTGTACAGATATCTCCCTGAGAGAGAGAGAGACTGAGAGACACTATTCAGTGTACAGTTATCTCCCTGAGTGAGAGAGCGGTCTGAGAGACACCAGTCAGTGTACAGATATCTCCCTGAGAGAGAGAGAGGGGACAGAGAGACACCAATCAGTGCAAAGATATCTCGCTGAGAGAGAGAGGGACAGAGACACCTCTCAGTGTACAGATATCTCCCTGAGAGAAAGGGAATGAGAAACTACAGTGAGTGCACAGATATCAACCTGTGAGAGAAGGGGACTGAGAGAAACTAGTCAGTGCACAGGATTCTCTCTGAGAGAGAGAGGGGCTGAGAGACACCAGTCAGTGTACAGATATCTCCCTGAGAGAGAGGGACTGAGAGACACCAGTCAGTGTACAGATATCCCCCTGAGAGAGAGAGGGACTGAGAGACACCAGTCAGTGTACAGATATCTCCCTGAGATTTTCAGGGACTGTGAGTCACCAGTCAGTGTACAGATATATCCCTGTGAGAAAGGGGGACTGAGAGATACCAGTCAGTGTACAAATATCTCCCTGAGAGAGAGAGGGGACTGAGAGACACCAGTCAATCTAAAGATATCTTCCTGAGAGAGAGGGACTGAGAGACATCAGTTAGTGTACAGATTCCTCCCTCAGAGAGAGGGACAGAGAGACACCATTCAGTGTACAGCTATCTCCGTGAGAGGGAGGGATTGAGAGACACCAGTCAGTATACAGATATCTCCCTGAGAGAGAGAGATACTGAGACACACCAGTCAGTGTACAGATATCTCCCTGAGAGAGAGAGGGGTCTGAGAGACACCAGTCAGTGTACAGATATCTCCCTGAGAGAGAGAGAGGGACTGAGAGTCATCAGTCAGTGAACAGATATCTCCCTGAGAGAGAGAGAAAGGGGACTGAGAGACACCAGTCAGTGTACAGATATCTCCCTGAGAGAGAGGGGACTGAGAGACACCAGTCAGTGTACAGATATCTCCCTGAGAGAGAGGGGACTGAGAGACACCAGTCAGTGTACAGATATCTCCCTGAGAGAGAGAGAGAGGGGACTGACAGACACCAGTCAGTGTACAAATATCTCCCTGAGATTGAGAGGGGACTGAGAGACACCAGTCAATCTAAAGATATCTTCCTGAGAGAGAGGGACTGAGAGACACCAGTCAGTGTACAGATATCTCCCAGAGAGAGAGGGACTGAGAGACTCCAACCAGTGTACAGATATCACCCTGAGAGAGAGGGACTGAGAGACTCCAGTCAGTGTACAGATATCACCCTGAGAGAGAGGGACTGAGAGACTCCAACCAGTGTACAGATATCTCCCTGAGAGAGAGGGGACTGAGAGACACCAGTCAGTGTGCAGATATCTCTCTGAGAGAGAGGGACTGAGAGACACCAGTCAGTGTACAGATATCACCCTGAGAGAGAGAGGGACTGAGAGACACCAGTCAGTGTACAGATATCACCCTGAGAGAGAGAGGGACTGATAGACACCAGTCAGTGTACAGATATCTCCCTGAGAGAGAGGGGACTGAGAGACACCAGTCAGTGTACAGATATCACCCTGAGAGAGAGGGACTGAGAGACACCAGTCAGTGTACAGATATCTCCCTGAGAGAGAGAGGGACTGAGAGACACCAGTCAGTGTACTGATATCTCCCTGAGCGAGAGAGGGGATTGTGAGACACCAGTCAGTGTACTGATATCTCCCTGAGCGAGAGAGGGGACTGTGAGACACCAGTCAGTGTACTGATATCTCCCTGAGCGAGAGAGGGGACCGAGAGACACCAGTCAGTTTCCAGATATCTCTCTGAGAGAGAGGGACTGAGAGACACCAGTCAGTGTACAGATATCTCCCTGAGAGAGAGGGACTGAGAGACACCAGTCAGTGTACAGATATCTCCGTGAGCGAGAGAGGGGACCGAGAGACACCAGTCAGTTTCCAGATAACTCTCTGAGAGAGAGGGACTGAGAGACACCAGTCAGTGTACAGATATCTCCCTGAGAGAGAGAGGGACTGAGAGACACCAGTCAGTGTACAGATATCTCCCTGAGAGAGAGAGGGATTGAGAGACACCAGTCAGTGGACTGATATCTCCCTGAGAGAGAGAGAGAGAGAGAGGGGACTGTGAGACAGCAGTCAGTGTACAGATATCTCCCTGAGAAAGAGTGGGACTCAGATACACCAGTCAGTGTACAGATATCTCCCTGAGAGAGAGAAAGGGGACAGAGAGACACCAGTCAGTGCAAATATATCTCGCTGAGAGAGAGTTGGACAGAGACACCACTCAGTGTACAGATATCTCTCCGAGAGAGAGGGAATGAGAAACTACAGTCAGTGTACAGATATCAACCTGTGAGAGAAGCTACTGAGAGACACCAGTCAGTGTACAGTTATTTGCCAGAGAGAGAGAGAGACTGAGAGACACCAGTCAGTGTACTGATATCTCCCTGAGAGAGAGAGGGACTGAGAGACACCAGTCAGTGTACTGATATCTCGCTGAGAGAGAGAGGGACTGAGGGACACCAGTGTACAGATATCTCCCTGAGAGAGAACGAACTGAGAGACTCCAGTCAGTGTACAGATATCTCTCTGAGAGAGAGAGAGACTGAGAGACTCCATTCAGTGTACAGATATCACCCTGAGAGAGAGAGGGACTGAGAGACACTAGCCAGTGTACAGATATTTCCCTGAGAGAGAGGGAACTGAGCGACACCAGTCAGTGTACAGATATCTCCCCGAGAGAGAGAGGGACTGAGAGACACTAGCCAGTGTACTGATATCTCCCTGAGAAAGAGGGACTGAGAGACACCATTCAGTATACAGTTAACTCCCTGAGAGCGGGGGGACTGAGAGACACCAGTCAGTGTACAGATATCTCCCTGAGAGAGAGAGAGGGACTGAGAGGCACCAGTCAGTTTACAGATATCTCCCTGAGAGAGAGGGGCCTGAGAGGCACCAGTCAGTGTACAGATTTCTCCCTATGAGAGAGAGGGGACTGAGAGACACCAGTCAATGTACAGATATCTCCCTGAGAGAGAGAGGGGACAGAGAGACACCAGTCAGTGTACAGATAACTCCCTGAGAGAGAGGGACTGAGAGACACCAGTTAGTGTACAGATTCCTCCCTCAGAGAGAGGGACTGAGAGACACCAGTCAGTGTACAGATATGTCCCTGAGAGAGAGGGACTGTAAGACACCAGTCAGTGTACAGATATCTCCATGAGAGGGAGGGATTGAGAGACACCAGTCAGTGTACAGATATCTCCCTGAGAGCGAGAGATACTGAGACACACCAGTCAGTGTACAGATATCTCCCTGAGAGAGAGAGAGACTGTGAGAAACCAGGCAGTGTACAGATATCTCCCAGAGAAAGAGGGACTGAGAGACACCAGTCAGTGTACAGATATCTCCCTGAGAGAGAGAGGGGACTGAGAGACACCAGTCAGTGTACAGATATCTCCGTGAGAGAGAGAGGGACTGAGAGACACCAGTCAGTGTGCAGATATCTCCCTGAGAGAGAGAGGGACTGAGAGACACCAGTCAGTGTACAGATATCTCCCTGAGAGAGAGAGGGACTGAGAGACACCAGTCAGTGTACAGATATCTCCCAGAGAAAGAGGGACTGAGAGACACCAGTCAGTGTACAGATATCTCCCTGAGAGAGAGGGGACTGAGAGACACCAGTCAGTGCACAGGTGTCTCTCTGAGAGAGAGGGACTGAGAGACACCAGTCAGTGTACAGATATCTCCCTGAGAGAGAGGGGACTGAGAGACATCAGTCAGTGTATAGATATCTCCCTGAGAGAGAGGGGACTGAGAGACACCAGTCAGTGCACAGGTGTCTCTCTGAGAGAGAGGGACTGAGAGACACCAGTCAGTGTACAGATATCTCCCTGAGAGAGAGAGGGACTGAGAGACACCAGTCAGTGTACAGATATCTCCCTGAGAGAGAGAGGGGACTGAGAGACACCAGTCAGTGTACAGATATCTCAATGAGAGGGAGAGAGAGGGGACTGAGAGACAGCAGTCAGTGTACAGATATCACCCTGAGAGAGAGAGAGAGAGACTGAGAGACAGCTGTCAGTGTTCAGATATCTCCCTGAGAGAGAGGGACTGAGAGACACCAGTCAGTGTAGAGATATCTCCCTGAGAGAGAGGGACTGAGAGACACCAGTCAGTGTAGAGATATCTCCCTGAGAGAGTGGGACTGAGAGACACCAGTCAGTGTACAGATATCTCCCTGAGAGAGAGGGACTGAGAGACACCAGTCAGTGTAGAGATATCTCCCTGAGAGAGAGAGGGACTGAGAGACACCAGTCAGTGTAGAGATATCTCCCTGAGAGAGAGAGGGACTGTGAGAGTCATTGTACAGA
This sequence comes from Isurus oxyrinchus, assembly GCA_026770705.1. Lineage (NCBI taxonomy): Eukaryota > Metazoa > Chordata > Chondrichthyes > Lamniformes > Lamnidae > Isurus > Isurus oxyrinchus. The sequence goes on from JANJGN010001483.1 coordinate 63,559, forward strand.
TATCTCCCTGAGAGAGAGAGCGACTGAGAGGCACCAGTCATTATACAGATATCTCCCTGAGAGAGAGAGAGGGGGCAGAGAGTCTCCAGTCTGTGTACAGATATCTCCCTGAGAGAGAGAGGGGGGACTGAGAGACACCAGTCAGTGTACAGATATCTCCCTGAGAGAGAGAGAGACTGAGAAACCATTCAGTGTACAGATATCTCCCTGAGAGAGAGGGACTGAGAGACACCAGTCAGTGTACAGATATCTCCCTGAGAGAGAGAGAGACTGAGAGACACCAGTCAGTGTACAGATATCTCCCTGAGAGAGAGAGTGGAATGAGAGATTCCAGTCTGTGTACAGATATCTCCCTGAGAGAAACTGGGACTGAGAGGAACCATTCAGTGTACAGATATCTCCCTGAGAGAGAGGGACTGAGAGACACCAATCAGTGTACAGATATCTCCCTAAGAGAGAGAGAGACTGAGAAACCATTCAGTGTACAGATATCTCCCTGAGAGAGAGGGACTGAGAGACACCAATCAGTGTACAGATATCTCCCTAAGAGAGAGGGGACTGAGAGACACCAGTCAGTGTACACATGTCTCCCTGAGAGAGAGAGGGAAGTGAGAGACACCAGTGAGTGTACAGATATGTCTCGGAGAGAGATAGGGGAATGAGAGACACCATCAGTATACAGATACCTCCCTGAGAGAGAGATGGTACTGAGAGACGCCAGTTAGTGTAAACATATCTCTCTGAGAGAGAGAGGGGACTGAGACACCAGTCAGTGTACAGATATCTCCCTGAGAGAGAGAGAGACTGAGAGACACCAGTCAGTGTACAGATATCTCCCTGAGAAAGAGGGACTGAGAGACACCAGTCAGTGTACAGATATCTCCCTGAGAGAGAGGGACTGAGAGACCCCAGTCAGTGTACAGATATCTCCCTGAGATAGATGGAACTGAGAGACACCAGTCAGTGTACAGATATCTCCAGTGGAGAGAGGGACTGAGATGCACCAGTCAGTGTACAGATATCTCCCTGAGAGAGAGAGGGACTGAGAGACACCAGTCAGTGTACAGATATCTCCCTGAGAGAGAGAGGGGGGACTGAGAGACACCAGTCAGTGTACAGATATCTCCCTGAGAGAGAGGTGGGGACTGAGAGACACCAGTCAGTGTCCTGATATCTCCCTGAGAAAGAGGGACTGAGACACCAGTCAGTGTACAGATATCTCCCTGACAGAGAGAGGGACTGAGAGACACCATTCAGTGTACAGATATCTCCCTGAGAGAGAGGGACTGAGAGACACCAGTCAGTGTACAGATATCTCCCTGAGAGAGAGGGACTGAGAGACACCAGTCAGTGTGCAGATATCTCCCTGAGAGAGAGAGAGACTGAGAGACACCAGTCAGTGTACAGATATCTCCCTGAGAGAGAGAGTGGAATGAGAGATTCCAGTCAGTGCACAGATATCTCCCTGAGAGAAACTGGGACTGAGAGGAACCATTCAGTGTACAGATATCTCCCTGAGAGAGAGGGACTGAGAGACACCAGTCAGTGTACAGTTATCTCCCTGTGAGAGAGGGGGACTGAGAGACCCCAATCAGTGTACAGATATCTCCCTAAGAGAGAGGGGACTGAGAGACACCAGTCAGTGTACACATGTCTCCCTGAGAGAGAGAGGGAAGTGAGAGACGCCAGTGAGTGTACAGATATGTCTCGGAGAGAGATAGGGGAATGAGAGACACCATCAGTATACAGATACCTCCCTGAGAGAGAGATGGTACTGAGAGACGCCAGTTAGTGTAAACATATCTCTCTGAGAGAGAGAGGGGACTGAGACACCAGTCAGTGTACAGATATCTCCCTGAGAGAGAGAGAGACTGAGAGACACCAGTCAGTGTACAGATATCTCCCTGAGATAGAGGGAACTGAGAGACACCAGTCAGTGTACAGATAACTCCCTGAGAGAGAGAGGGAGCTGAGAGTCTCCAGCCTGTGTTCAGATATCTCCCTGAGAGAGAGAGGGGGGACTGAGAGACAGCAGTCATTTACAGATATCTCGCTGAGAGAGAGAGGGACAGAGACACCAGTCAGTGTACAGATATGTCCCTGAGAGCGAGGGTCTGAGAGACACCAGTCAGTGTACAGTTATCTCCCTCTGTGAGAGGGGACTGAGAGACACCAGTCAGTGTACAGATATCTCCTTCAGAGAGAGGGACTGAGAGTCATTGTACAGATATCTCCCTGAGAGAGAGGGACTGAGAGACACCAGTCAGTGTACAGATATCTCCCTGAGAGAGAGGGACTGAGAGACACCAGTCAGTGTACAGATATCTCCCCGTGAGAGAGGGAACTGAGAGACTCCAGTCAGTGTACAGATATCTCTCTGAGAGAGAGTGAGGGACTGAGGGACACCAGTGTACAGATATCTCCCTGTGAGAGAGGGGAATGAGAGACACAAGTCAGTATACAGATATCGCCCCGAGAGAGAGAGGGACTGAGAATCACCAGTCAGTGTACAGATATCTCAATGAGAGAGAGAGGGCCTGAGAGAAACCATCCAGTGTACAGATATCTCTGAGATATCTTGAGAGACACAAGTCTGTGTGCAGATATCTCCCTGAGAGAGAGAGGGGACTGAGAGACACCAGTCAGTGTACAGATGTCTCCCCGTGAGAGAGGGAACTGAGAGACTCCAGTCAGTGTACAGATATCTCTCTGAGAGAGAGTGAGGGACTGAGGGACACCAGTGTACAGATATCTCCCTGTGAGAGAACGAACTGAGAGACTCCAGTCAGTGTACAGATATCTCTCTGAGAGAGAGAGAGACTGAGAGACTCCATTCAGTGTGCAGATATCACCCTGAGAGAGAGAGGGACTGAGAGACACTAGCCAGTGTACAGATATTTCCCTGAGAGAGAGGGAACTGAGCGACACCAGTCAGTGTACAGATATCTCCCCGAGAGAGAGAGGGACTGAGAGACACTAGCCAGTGTACTGATATCTCCCTGAGAAAGAGGGACTGAGAGACACCATTCAGTATACAGTTAACTCCCTGAGAGCGGGGGGACTGAGAGACACCAGTCAGTGTACAGATATCTCCCTGAGAGAGAGAGAGGGACTGAGAGGCACCAGTCAGTTTACAGATATCTCCCTGAGAGAGAGGGGCCTGAGAGGCACCAGTCAGTGTACAGATTTCTCCCTATGAGAGAGAGGGGACTGAGAGACACCAGTCAATGTACAGATATCTCCCTGAGAGAGAGAGGGGACTGAGAGACACCAGTCAATGTACAGATATCTCCCTGAGAGAGGGGGACTGAGAGGCACCAGTCAGTGTACAGATATCTCCCTGAGAGAGAGAGACTGAGAGGCACCAGTCTGTGTACAGTTATCTCCCTGAGAGACAGGCGCGTTGCTAGGAATGAGAGAGACTGGGATTTCATGCTTGGATAATGGATGTATTTAGATTTTTGTGAGTGTTCACACAGGCTGATTATTAAACAGGAGCTGAAAATCTCACAGTTGGAAGCGTTATTTGCGGTTTGAGCTGAATTATCTGTCCGTCTGTATAATTAAACCCTTGATTGAGAAAGAGTTCTGTCTGAGCGAGAGAGTCTGGTAGAAGAGGGGAGGATGCAGAGAGTACGGAGAGGGGAGGGAGGGTGAGGTAGAGAGGGAGAGTGTTCGGAGAGAGACAGACTCACACTCAGCCATACTGTCCAGAGATTGAAACCACCAAAAAACAGAGCCGGCAAGAAGTGGGTGTGGGAGTGGGCTCGTGTGGGGCCAAGTCATCAGCAGGGATCCCCCCACTCCCTCCCTTTCTCTGTAACCTCCTCCAGCCCCTCATTCCCTCCCTCTCTCTATATCCTCCTCCAGCCCCTCAATCCCTCCCTCTCTATAACCTCCTCCAGGCCCTCAATCCCTCCCTATCTCTGTAACGTCCTCCAGCCCTTCAATCCCTCCCAAACTCTGTAACCTCCTCCAGCCCCTCAATCCCTCGCTCTCTCTGTAACCTCCTCCAGACCCTCAATCCCTCCCTCTCTCTATAACCTCCTACAGCCGCTCAATCCCTCCCTATCTCTGTAACTTCCTCCAGGACCTTAATCCCTCACTCTCTCTATAACCTGCTCCAGCCCCTCAATCCCACATTCTCTCTATAACCTCCTTCAGCCCCTACAACCGTCCCTATCTCTGTAACCTCCTCCAGCCCCTACAACCCTCCCTATCTCTGTAACCTCCTCCAGCCCCTACACCCCTCCCTATCTCTGTAACCTCCTCCAGCCCCTACAACCCTCCCTATCTCTGTAACCTCCTCCAGCCCCTACACCCTTCCCAATCTCTGCAACCTCCTCCAACTCCTACAACACTCCCTATCTCTGAACCCTCCTCCAGGCCCATACAACCCTCCCTATTTCGGTAATCTCCTCCAGCCACTAGACCCCTCCCTAACTCTGTAACGTCCTCCAGTCCCTAAAAACCTCCCTATCTCTGTAACCTCCTCCAGCTCCTACAACCCTCCCTTTCTCTGTAACCTCCTCCAGACCCTACAATCGTCCCTATCTCTGTAACCTCCACCAGCCGATACAGCCCTCCTTATCTCTGTAATTCCTCCAGCCCCTACAATCCTCCCTATCTCTGTAACCTCCTCCAACAGCTACAACCCTCCCTATCTCTGTAACACCTCCAGACCCTACAACCCTCCCTATCTCTGTAAACTCCTCTAGCCCCTACACCCCTCCCTATCACTGTAACCTCCTCCAGCCCGCTACAACCCTCCCTATCTCTGTAACCCACTCCAGCACCTACCACCTTCCCTAACTCTGTAACCTCCTCCAACACCTACAACCCTAAATATCTCTGTAACCTCCTACAGACCCCACAACTTTCACTATCTCTGTAACCTCCTCCAGCCTCCACACACCTCCCTATCTCTGTAACCTCCTCCAGCCCCTACACACCTCCCAATCTCTGTAACCTCCTTCAGACCCAACAACCCTCCCGATCTCTGTAACCTCCCCCAGCCCCTGCACCCCTCCCTATCTCTGTAACCTCCTCCAGCCTCTACAACCCTCCGTAATTCTGTAATCTAATTCAACCCCTACAACCCTCCCTATCTCTGTAACCTCCTCCAGCCCCTACACCCCTCCCTATCTCTGTAACCTCTTCCAGCCCCTACAACCCTCCCTATCTCTGTAAACTCCTACAGCTTTTACACCCCTCCCTATCTCTGTAACCTCCTCCAGCCCCTACACCCCTCCCTATCTCTGTAACCTCCTACAGCTTTTACACCCCTCCCTATCTCTGTAACCTCCTCCAGCCCCTACACCCCTCCCTATCTCTGTAACCTCCTCCAGCCCCTACACCCCACCCTATCTCTGTAACCGCCTCCAGCCACTACAACCCTCCCTATCTTGGTAACTTCATCCAGACCCTACAACCCTCCGTTTCTCTATAACCTCCTCCAGCCTCCACAGCCCTCCCTATCTCTGTAACCTCCTCCAGTCCCTATAACACTCCCTATCTCTGTAACCTCCTCCAGCCCCTACAACCCTCCCTATCTCTGTAACCTCCTCCATCCCCTACACCCCTCCCTATCTCTGTAACCTCCACCAACCCTACAACACTCCCTATCTCTGTAACCTCCTCCAGCCACTACAAACCTCCCTATCTCTGTATCTCCTCCAGTCCCTACAACCCTCGCTATATCTGTAACCTCCTCCAGCCGCTACAGCCCTCCCTATCTCTGTATCTCCTCCAGTCCCTACAACCCTCCCTATATCTGTAACTCCTCCAGCCCCTACAATCCTCCATATCTTTGTAACCTCCTCCAGCCCCTAAACCCCTCCCTATCTTTGTAACCTCCTCCAGCCCCCTACAACCCTCCCGATCTCTGTATCCTCCTCCAGCCCCTACAACCCTCCCTATCTCTGTAAATCCTCCAGCCCCTACAATCCTCCATATCTCTGTAACCACCTCCAGTCCCCTACAACCCTCCCTATCTTTGTAACCTCCTCCAGCCCCCTACAACCCTCCCTATCACTGTAACATCCTCCAGCTCCTACAACCCTCCCTATCTCTGTAACCTCCTCCAGCCCCTACAACCCTCCCTTTCTCTGTAAACTCCTCCAGACCCTACAATCCTCCCTATCTCTGTAACCTCCACCAGCCGATACAGCCCTCCTTATCTCTGTAATTCCTCCAGCCCCAACAATCCTCCCTATCGCTGTAACCTCCTCCAACACCTACAACCCTCCCTATCTCTGTAACACCTCCAGCCCCTACAACCCTCCCTATCTCTGTAAACTCCTCTAGCCCCTACACCCCTCCCTATCACTGTAACCTCCTCCAGCCCGCTACAACCCTCCCTATCTCTGTAACCCACTCCAGCACCTACACCCCTCCCTATCTCTGTCACCTCCTCCAACACCTACAACCCTAAATATCTCTGTAACCTCCTACAGACCCCACAACCTTCACTATATCTGTAACCTCCTCCAGCCTCCACACACCTCCCTATCTCTGTAACCTCCTCCAGCCCCTACACACCTCCCAATCTCTGTAACCTCCTTCAGACCCAACAACCCTCCCGATCTCTGTAACCTCCCCCAGCCCCTGCACCCCTCCCTATCTCTGTAACCTCCTCCAGCCTCTACAACCCTCCGTAATTCTGTAATCTAATTCAACCCCTACAACCCTCCCTATCTCTGTAACCTCCTGCAGCCCCTACACCCCTCCCTATCTCTGTAACCTCTTCCAGCCCCTACAACCCTCCCTATCTCTGTAAACTCCTACAGCTTTTACACCCCTCCCTATCTCTGTAACCTCCTCCAGCCCCTACACCCCTCCCTATCTCTGTAACCTCCTACAGCTTTTACACCCCTCCCTATCTCTGTAACCTCCTCCAGCCCCTACACCCCTCCCTATCTCTGTAACCTCCTCCAGCCCCTACACCCCACCCTATCTCTGTAACCGCCTCCAGCCACTACAACCCTCCCTATCTTGGTAACTTCATCCAGACCCTACAACCCTCCGTTTCTCTATAACCTCCTCCAGCCTCCACAGCCCTCCCTAACTCTGTAACTTCCTCCAGTCCCTACAACCCTCCCTATCTCTGTAACCTCCTCCAGCCCCTACAACCCTCCCTAACTCTGTAACGTCCACCAGCCCCTACAACCCTCCCTAACTCTGTAACGTCCGCCAGCCCCTACAACCCTCCCTATCTCTGTAACCTCCTCCAGTCCCTATAACACTCCCTATCTCTGTAACCTCCTCCAGCCCCTACAACCCTCCCTATCTCTGTAACCTCCTCCATCCCCTACACCCCTCCCTATCTCTGTAACCTCCACCAACCCTACAACACTCCCTATCTCTGTAACCTCCTCCAGCCACTACAAACCTCCCTATCTCTGTATCTCCTCCAGTCCCTACAACCCTCGCTATATCTGTAACCTCCTCCAGCCGCTACAGCCCTCCCTATCTCTGTATCTCCTCCAGTCCCTACAACCCTCCCTATATCTGTAACTCCTCCAGCCCCTACAATCCTCCATATCTTTGTAACCTCCTCCAGCCCCTAAACCCCTCCCTATCTTTGTAACCTCCTCCAGCCCCCTACAACCCTCCCGATCTCTGTATCCTCCTCCAGCCCCTACAACCCTCCCTATCTCTGTAAATCCTCCAGCCCCTACAATCCTCCATATCTCTGTAACCACCTCCAGTCCCCTACAACCCTCCCTATCTTTGTAACCTCCTCCAGCCCCCTACAACCCTCCCTATCACTGTAACATCCTCCAGCTCCTACAACCCTCCCTATCTCTGTAACCTCCTCCAGCCCCTACAACCCTCCCTTTCTCTGTAACCTCCTCCAGACCCTACAATCCTCCCTATCTCTGTAACCTCCACCAGCCGATACAGCCCTCCTTATCTCTGTAATTCCTCCAGCCCCAACAATCCTCCCTATCGCTGTAACCTCCTCCAACACCTACAACCCTCCCTATCTCTGTAACACCTCCAGCCCCTACAACCCTCCCTATCTCTGTAAACTCCTCTAGCCCCTACACCCCTACCTAAATCTGTAACCTCCTCCAGCCCGCTACAACCCTCCCTATCTCTGTAACCCACTCCAGCACCTACCAACTTCCCTATCTCTGTAACCTTCTCCAACACCTACAACCCCACCTATCTCTGTAACCTCCTACAGAGCCTACAACCCTCGCTATATCTGTAACCTCCTCCAGCCTCCACACACCACCCTATCTCTGTAACCTCCTCCAACCTCTACACCCCTCCCTAATTCTGTAATCTAATTCAACTCCTACATACATCCCAATCTCTGTAAACTCATACAGCCCCTACGCCCCTCCCTATCTCTGTAACCTCCGCCAGCCTCTGCACCCGTCCCTACCTCTGTAACCTCCTCCAGCCCCCTACAACCCTCCCTATCTCTGTAACCTCCTCCAGCCCCAACACCCTCCCAATGTTTGTAACCTCCTCCAGCCCATACAACCCTCCCTATCTCTGTAACCTCATCCAGCCCCCTACAACCCTCCCTATCTCTGTAGCCTCCTCCAGACCCTACACCCCTCCCTATCTCTGTAACCTCCTCCAGCCTCTACACCCCTCCCTATCTCTGTAACCTCCTTCAACGCCTACAACCCTCGCTATCTCTGTAAACTCCTCCTGGCTTTACACCCGTCCCTATCTCTGTAAGCTCCTCCAGTCCCCTACAACAATCCCTATCTCTGTAACCTCCTCCAGGACATACACCCCTCCCTAACATCCTCCAGCCCCAACATCCCTCATTATTTCTGTAACCTACTCCAACACCTAGAGCCCGCCCTATCTCTGTAACCTCCTCCAACTCCTACAACCCTCCCTATCTCTGTAACCTCCTCCAGCCCCTACACCCTTTACTATTTCTGTAACCTACTCCAACCCCTACAACCATCCCAATCTCTGTAACCTCTTCCAACTCCTACAAGCCTCACTATCTCAGTAACCTCCCCCAGCCCCTACACACCTCCATAACTCTTTAAACTCCACCAGGCCCTCCAGCCCTCCCTATATCTGTAACCTCCTCCAGCCCCGACAACCCTCCCTCTCTCTGTAACCTCCTCCAGCCCCTACAACCATCCCTCTCTCTGTAACCTCGTCCAGCACCTACACCCTCCCAATGTTTGTAACCTCCTCAGCCCGTACAGCCCTCCCTATCTCTGTTACCCCCTCCAGCCCCCTACAACCCTCCCTATCTCTGTAACTTCCTCCAGCCCGTAAACCCCTCCCTATCTCTGTAACCTCCTCCAACCCCGACAACCCTCCCTATCTCTGTAACCTCCTTCAACCCCTACAACCCTCGCTATCTCTGTAACCTCCTCCAGCCCCTACACCCCTCCCTATCTCTGTAACCTCCTCCAGCCTTTACACCCATCCCTATCTCTGTAACCTCCTCCAGTCCCCTACAACAATCCCTATCTCTGTAGCCTCGTCCAGCTCCTACACCCCTCCCTATCTCTATAACCTCCTCCAGCCACTAAAACCCTCTCTATCACTGTAACCTCCTCCAGCCCCAAGACCCCTCCTTATTTCTGTAACCTACACCAACGACTACAACCCGCCCTATCTCTGTAACCTCCTCCAACTCCTACAACCCTGACTATCTCTATAACCTCCTCCAGCCCCTACACCCCTCCCGAACTCTGTAACCTCCTCCAGCCCCTACAACCCTCCCTATTTCAGTAACCACCTCCAGTCCCTACAACCCTCCCTAACTCTGTAACCTCCTCCAGCCCCATGACCCTCCCTATGTCTGTAACCTCCTCCAGCCCCTACACTCCTCCCTATCTCTGTAACCTCCTCCAGCCCCTACACCCCTCCCTATATCTGTAACTTCCACCAACCCCTACAACCCTCCCTATCTCTGAAAACTCCTCCAGCCCCTACAACACTCCCTATCTCTGTAACCTCCTCCAGCCCCTACAACCCTCCCTATCTCTGTAACCTGCTCCAGCCCCTACAACCCTCCCTATCTCTGTAACCTCCTCCAGCCCCTACACCCCTCCCAATCTCTGTAAACTCCTTCAGCCCCTACACCCTCCCTATTTCTGACACCTTCTCCAGACCCCTACAAAACGCCCTATCTCTGTAACCTCCTCCAGCCCCTACACCCCTCCCTATCTCTGTAACCTCCACCAGCCCCTACAACCCTCCCTATCTCTGTAACCTCCTCCAGCGCCTACAGCCCTCCCTATCTCTGTAAATCCTCCAGTCCCTACAACCCTCCCTATTTCTGTAACTCCTCCAGCCCCTATTACCCTCCCTATCTCTGTAACGTCCTCCAGTCCGCTACAACCCTCCGTAAATTTGTAACCTCCTCCAGCTCCTACACACTTCCCTATCTCTGTAACCACCTCCAACCCTTTACAACCCTCCCTATCTCTGTAACCACCTCCTGCTCCGACACAACTATCTCTGTAACCTCCTCCAGCCCCTACACCCCTCCCTATCTCAGTAAACTCCTCCAGCCTCTACACCTGTCCCTATTTCTGTAACTTCCTCCAGCCCCCTACAAAACTCCCTATCACTGTAACCTCCTCCAGCCCCTACACCACTCCCTATTTCTGTAACCTCCTCCAGCCCCTACAACCCTCCCTATCTCTGTAACCTCCTCCAGCCCCTACACCACTCCCTATTTCTGTAACCTACTCCAACCCCTACAACTCTCCCTATCTCTGTAACCTCCTCCAGCTCCTACAACCCTCCCTAACTCTGTAACCTCCTCCAGCCCCTACAAACCTCCCTATCTCTGTAACCTCCTCCAGCTCCTACAACCCTCCCTATCTCTGTAACCGCCTCCAGCCCCAACACCCCTCCCTAACTCAGTAACCTCCTCCAGCTCCTACAACCCTCCCTATCTCTGTAACCTCCTCCAGCCCCTACAACCCTCCCTATTTCAGTAACCTACTCCAACCCCAACAACCCTCCCTATCAATGTAACCTCCTCCAACTCCTACAACACTCATTATCTCTGTAACCTCCTCCAGCCCCTAGACCCCTCCCTATCTCTGTAACCTCCTCCAGCCCCTGCAAGTCTCCCTATCTCTGTAACCTCCTCCAGCACCTACACCACTCCCTCTCTCTGTATCCTCCTCCAGCCCCTACAACCCCCCCTATCACTGTAACCTCCTCAAGCCCCTAGACCCCTGCCTATCTCTGTATCCTTCTCCAACTCCTACAACCCTCCATATCTATGTAACCTCCTACAGCTGCTACAACCCTCCCTATCTCTGTAACCTCCCCAAGATCCTACGACCCTCCCTAACTCTGCAAACTGCTTTAGACCCCTACAACTTTCCCTATCTCTGTAACCTCCTCCAACCCCTACACCCTCCCTATTACTGTAACATCCTCTAGCCCCTACACCCCTCCCTATCTCTGTACCCTCCTCCAAACCTACAAACCTCACAATCTCTGTAACATCCTCCAGCACCAACACTCCTCCATAAATCTATAACCTCCTCCAGCCCCTACAACCCTCCCTATATCCGTAACCTCCTCCAGCCCCTACAACCCTCCCTATCTCTGTAACCCCCTCCAGCCGCTACAACCCTCCCTATCTCTGGAATCTCCACAAGCCCCCTACAACCCTCCCTTTCACTGTAAACTCCTCCAGCCCCTACAAACCTCCCTATCTCTGAAACCTTCGCCAACCCATACAACCGTCCCTATCTCTGTAAACTCCTCCAGTCCCTACAACCCTCCCTATCTCTGCAACCTCCTCCAGCCCCTACGACCCTCCCTATATCTGTAACCTCCTTTAGACCCCTTCAAACTTCCCGATCTCTGTAAACTCCTCCAACCGCTACACCCTCCCTATTTCTGTAACTTCCTCCAGACACTACACCCTTCCCTATTTCTGTAAACTACTCCAACCCCTACAACCCTCCCTATCTCTGTAACCTCCTCCAACTTCTATAACCCTCACTATCTCTGTAACCTCCTCCAACCCCTTCAACCCACCCTATCTCTGTAACCTCCTCCAGCCCCTACAACCCTCCCTATCTCTGTAACCTCCTCCAGCCCCCTACACCCCTCCCTAACTCTGAAATCTCCTCCAGCTCATACAAACCTCCCTATCTCTGTACCTTCCTCCGGACCCTGCACCCCTCCCTATTTCTGTAACCTCCTCCAACCACTACACCCCTCCCTCTCTCTGTATCCTCCTCCAGCCCACTACAACCCTCCCTATCACTGTAACCTTCTCCAGACACTACACCCCTCCCTATCTCTGTAACCTCCTCCAATTCCTACAACCCTCCCTATTTCTGTAACCTCCTGCAGCTCCAACACCTCTCCCTATCTATGTAACCTCTTCCAGCCCCAACAACCCTCCCTATCTCTGTGATATCCTCCAGCCCCAACAACACTCCCTATCTCTGTAACCTCCTCCAGCACCTACGATCCTCCCTATCTCTGTAACCTCCTCCAGCCTGTACACCCCTCCCTAACTCGGTAACCTCCTCCAGCCCCTACAACACTCCCTATATCTGTAACCTCCACCAGCACCTACAACCCTCCCTATCTCTGCAACCTCGTCCAGGCCCTACACAATCCCAATGTTTGTAACTTCCTCCAGCAGCTTCATCCCTCCCTATATGTGTAACCTCCTTCAACCCCTACAACCCTCGCTATCTCTGTAACCTCCTCCAGCTCCTAAAACAGTACCTATCTCTGTAACCTCCTCCAGCTCCTACACCCCTCCCTATCACTGTAACCACCTCCAATCCACTACACCCCTCCCTATTTCTGCAACCTACTCCAACCCCTACAACCCTCCCTATCTCTGTAACCTCCTCCAACTCCTGCAACCCTCACTATCTCTGTAACCTCCTCCAGCTCCTACATCCCTCCCTATCTCTGTAACCTCCTCCAGCCCCTACACCCCTCCCTATCTCTGTAACCTCCTCCAGCCCCTACACCCCTCCCTATCTCTGTAACATTCTCCAGTCCCTACAACCCTCCCGATCTCAGTAACTTCCTCCAACCCCTACATCCTCCCTATCTCTGTAACCTCCTCCAGCCCCTACACCCCTCCCTATCACTGTAACCTCCTCCAGCCCCTGCAACTCTCCCTATCTCTGTATCCTCCTCCAGCCCCTACAACCCCCCCTATCACTGTAACCTCCTCAAGCCCCTAGACCCCTGCCTATCTCTGTAGCCTTCTCCAACTCCTACAACCCTCCATATCTATGTAACCTCCTACAACTGCTACAACCCTCCCTATCTCTGTAACCTCCCCAAGATCCTACGACCCTCCCTAACTCTGCAAACTGCTTTAGACCCCTACAACCCTCCCTATCTCTGTAACGTCCTCCAACCCCTACACCCTCCTTATTACGGTAACATCCTCTAGCCCCTACACCCCTCCCTATCTCTGTACCCTCCTCCAAACCTACAAACCTCACAATCTCTGTAACCTCCTCCAGCACCAACACCCTTCCATAAATCTATAACCTCCTCCAGCCCCTACAACCCTCCCTATATCTGTAACCTCCTCCAGCCCCTACAACCCTCCCTATCTCTGTAACCCCCTCCAGCCGCTACAACCCTCCCTATCTCTGGAATCTCCACAAGACCCCTACAACCCTCCCTTTCACTGTAAACTCCTCCAGCCCCTACAAACCTCCCTATCTCTGAAACCTTCGCCAACCCATACAACTGTCCCTATCTCTGTAAACTCCTCCAGTCCCTACAACCCTCCCTATCTCTGCAACCTCCTCCAGCACCTACGACCCTCCCTATATCTGTAACCTCCTTTAGACCCCTTCAAACTTCCCGATCTCTGTGAACTCCTCCAACCGCTACACCCTCCCTATTTCTGTAACTTCCTCCAGAACCTACACCCTTCCCTATTACTGTAAACCACTCCAACTCCTACAACCCTCCCTATCACTGTAACCTCCTCCAACTTCTATAACCCTCACTATCTCTGTAACCTCCTCCAACCCATTCAACCCACCCTATCTCTGTAACCTCCTCCAGCCCCTACGACCCTCCCTATCTCTGTAACCTCCTCCAGCCCCCTACAAACCTCCCTATCACGGTAACCTCCTCCAGCCCCTACATCCCTCCCTAACTCTGAAATCTCCTCCAGCTCATACAAACCTCCCTATCTCTGTAACCTCCTCCAGCCCCTACAACCCTCCCTATCTCTGTAACCTCCTCCAGCCCCTACACCCCTCCCTATCTCTGTAACCTCCTCCAACCACTACACCCATCCCTCTCTCTGTATCCTCCTCCAGCCCACTACAACCCTCCCTATCACTGTAACCTTCTCCAGACACTACACCCCTCCCTATCTCTGTAACCTCCTCCAACTCCTACAACCCTCCCTATTTCTGTAAAATCCTCCAGCTCCAACACCTCTCCCTATCTATGTAACCTCCTCCAGCCCCAACAACCCTCCCTATCTCTGTAATATCCTCCAGCCCCTACGATCCTCCCTATCTCTGTAACCTCCTCCAGCCTGTACACCCCTCCCTAACTCGGTAACCTCCTCCAGCCCTTACAACCCTCCCTATATCTGTAACCTCCACCAGCACCTACAACCCTCCCTATCTCTGCAACCTCGTCCAGGCCCTACACAATCACAATGTTTGTAACTTCCTCCAGCAGCTTCAACCCTCCCTATCTCTGTAACCTCCTCCAGCTCCTAAAACAGTACCTATCTCTGTAACCTCCTCCAGCTCCTACACCCCTCCCTATCTCTGTAACCTCCTCCAGCACCTACAAACCTCCCTATCACTGTAACCACCTCCAATCCACTACACCCCTCCCTATTTCTGTAACCTCCTCCAACTCCTGCAACCCTCACTATCTCTGTAACCTCCTCCAGCTCCTACATCCCTCCCTAACTCTGAAATCTCCTCCAGCCCCTACACCCCTCCCTATCTCTGTAACCTCCTCCAGCCCCTACACCCCTCCCTATCCCTGTAACCTCCTCCAGCCCCTACACCCCTCCCTATCTCTGTAACTTCCTCCAGACACTACACCCCTCCATATTTCTGTAACCTCCTCCAGCACCTACACCCCTCCCTATCTCTGTAACATCCTCTAGCCCCTACACCTCTCCCTATCTCTGTAACCTCCTCCAAACCTACAACCCTCACAATCTCTGTAACCTCCTCCAGCACCAACACCCCTCCATAAATCTGTAACCTCCTCCAGCCCCTACAAATTTCCCTATATCTGTAACCTCCTCCAGCCCCTACAACCCTCCCTATCTCTGTAACCTCCTCCAGCCCCCTACACCCCTCCCTATCTCTGGAATCTCCACAAGCCCCCTACAACCCTCCCTTTCACTGTAAACTCCTCCAGCCCCTACAAACCTCCATATCTCTGAAAAGTTCGCCAACCCCTACAACCGTCCCTATCTCTGTAACCTCCTCCAGCTCCTACAACCCTCCCTATCTCTGTAACCTCCTCCAGCCCCAACACCCCTCCCTAACTCAGTAACCTCCTTCAGCTCCTACAACCCTCCCTATCTCTGTAACCTCCTCCAGCCCCTACAAACCTCCCTATCTCTGTAACCTCCTCCAGCTCCTACAACCCTCCCTATCTCTGTAACCTCCTCCAGCCCCAACACCCCTCCCTAATTCAGTAACCTCCTCCAGCTCCTACAACCCTCCCTATCTCTGTAACCTCCTCCAGCCCCTTCAAACCTCCCTATCTCTGTAACCTCCTCCAGTGCCTACACCCCTCCCTATCACTGTAAACTCCTCCAGCCCCTGCAACTCTCCCTATCTCTGTATCCTCCTCCAGTCCCTACAACCCCCCCTATCACTGTAACCTCCTCAAGCCCCTAGACCCCTGCCTATCTCTGTATCCTTCTCCAACTCCTACAACCCTCCATATCTATGTAACCTCCTACAACTGCTACAACCCTCCCTATCTCTGTAACCTCCCCAAGATCCTACGACCGTCCCTATCTCTGCAAACTGCTTTAGACCCCTACAACCCTCCCTATCTCTGTAACCTCCTCCAACACCTACACCCTCCCTATTACTGTAACATCCTCTATACCCTACACCTCTCCCTATCTCTGTACCCTCCTCCAAACCTACAACCCTCACAATCTCTGTAACCTCCTCCAGCACCAACACCCCTCCATAAATCTGTAACCTCCTCCAGCCCCTACAACCCTCCCTATATCTATAACCTCCTCCAGCCCCTACAACACTCCCTATCTCTGTAACCTCCTCCAGCCGCTACAACCCTCCCTATCTCTGGAATCTCCACAAGCCCCCTACAACCCTCCCTTTCACTGTAAACTCCTCCAGCCCATACAAACCTCCCTATCTCTGAAACCTTCGCCAACCCCTACAACCGTCCCTATCTCTGTAAACTCCTCCAGTCCCTACAACCCTCCCTATCTCTGCAACCTCCTCCAGCCCCTACAACCCTCCCTATATCTGTAACCTCCTTTAGACCCCTACAACCTTCCCGATCTCTGTAAACTCCTCCAACCCCTACACCGTCCCTATTTCTGTAACCTCCTCCAGACCCTACACCCGTCCCTATTTCTGTAACCTACTCCAACCCCTACAACCCTCCCTATCTCTGTAACCTACTCCAGCCCCTACAACCCTCCCTATCACTGTAACCTCCTCCAGCCACTACAAACCTCCCTATCTCTGTAACCTCCTCCAGCTCCTACAACCCTCCCTATCTCTGTAACCGCCTCCAGCCCCAACACCCCTCCCTAACTCAGTAACCTCCTCCAGCTCCTACAACCCTCCCTATCTCTGTAACCTCCTCCAGCCCCTACAACCCTCCCGATCACTGTAACCTCCTCCAGCCCCTACACCCTCCCTATTTCAGTAACCTACTCCAACCCCAACAACCCTCCCTATCAATGTAACCTCCTCCAACTCCTACAACACTCATTATCTCTGTAACCACCTCCAGCCCCTAGACCCCTCCCTATCTCTGTAACCACCTCCAGCCCCTAGACCCCTCCCTATCTCTGTAACCTCCTCCAGCCCCTGCAACTCTCCCTCTCTCTGTATCCTCCTCCAGCCCCTACAACCCCCCCTATCACTGTAACCTCCTCAAGCCCCTAGACCCCTGCCTATCTCTGTATCCTTCTCCAACTCCTACAACCCTCCATATCTATGTAACCTCCTACAACTGCTACAACCCTCCCTATCTCTGTAACCTCCCCAAGATCCTACGACCCTCCCTAACTCTGCAAACTGCTTTAGACCCCTACAACCCTCCCTATCTCTGTAACGTCCTCCAACCCCTATACCCTCCTTATTACGGTAACATCCTCTAGCCCCTACACCCCTCCCTATCTCTGTACCCTCCTCCAAACCTACAAACCTCACAATCTCTGTAACCTCCTCCAGCACCAACACCCTTCCATAAATCTATAACCTCCTCCAGCCCCTACAACCCTCCCTATATCTGTAACCTCCTCCAGCCCCTACAACCCTCCCTATCTCTGTAACCCCCTCCAGCCGCTACAACCCTCCCTATCTCTGGAATCTCCACAAGCCCCCTACAACCCTCCCTTTCACTGTAAACTCCTCCAGCCCCTACAAACCTCCCTATCTCTGAAACCTTCGCCAACCCATACAACTGTCCCTATCTCTGTAAACTCCTCCAGTCCCTACAACCCTCCCTATCTCTGCAACCTCCTCCAGCACCTACGACCCTCCCTATATCTGTAACCTCCTTTAGACCCCTTCAAACTTCCCGATCTCTGTGAACTCCTCCAACCGCTACACCCTCCCTATTTCTGTAACTTCCTCCAGAACCTACACCCTTCCCTATTACTGTAAACCACTCCAACTCCTACAACCCTCCCTATCACTGTAACCTCCTCCAACTTCTATAACCCTCACTATCTCTGTAACCTCCTCCAACCCATTCAACCCACCCTATCTCTGTAACCTCCTCCAGCCCCTACGACCCTCCCTATCTCTGTAACCTCCTCCAGCCCCCTACAAACCTCCCTATCACGGTAACCTCCTCCAGCCCCTACATCCCTCCCTAACTCTGAAATCTCCTCCAGCTCATACAAACCTCCCTATCTCTGTAACCTCCTCCAGCCCCTACAACCCTCCCTATCTCTGTAACCTCCTCCAGCCCCTACACCCCTCCCTATCTCTGTAACCTCCTCCAACCACTACACCCATCCCTCTCTCTGTATCCTCCTCCAGCCCACTACAACCCTCCCTATCACTGTAACCTTCTCCAGACACTACACCCCTCCCTATCTCTGTAACCTCGTCCAGGCCCTACACAATCACAATGTTTGTAACTTCCTCCAGCAGCTTCAACCCTCCCTATCTCTGTAACCTCCTCCAGCTCCTAAAACAGTACCTATCTCTGTAACCTCCTCCAGCTCCTACACCCCTCCCTATCTCTGTAACCTCCTCCAGCACCTACAAACCTCCCTATCACTGTAACCACCTCCAATCCACTACACCCCTCCCTATTTCTGTAACCTCCTCCAACTCCTGCAACCCTCACTATCTCTGTAACCTCCTCCAGCTCCTACATCCCTCCCTAACTCTGAAATCTCCTCCAGCCCCTACACCCCTCCCTATCTCTGTAACCTCCTCCAGCCCCTACACCCCTCCCTATCCCTGTAACCTCCTCCAGCCCCTACACCCCTCCCTATCTCTGTAACTTCCTCCAGACACTACACCCCTCCATATTTCTGTAACCTCCTCCAGCACCTACACCCCTCCCTATCTCTGTAACATCCTCTAGCCCCTACACCTCTCCCTATCTCTGTAACCTCCTCCAAACCTACAACCCTCACAATCTCTGTAACCTCCTCCAGCACCAACACCCCTCCATAAATCTGTAACCTCCTCCAGCCCCTACAAATTTCCCTATATCTGTAACCTCCTCCAGCCCCTACAACCCTCCCTATCTCTGTAACCTCCTCCAGCCCCCTACACCCCTCCCTATCTCTGGAATCTCCACAAGCCCCCTACAACCCTCCCTTTCACTGTAAACTCCTCCAGCCCCTACAAACCTCCATATCTCTGAAAAGTTCGCCAACCCCTACAACCGTCCCTATCTCTGTAACCTCCTCCAGCTCCTACAACCCTCCCTATCTCTGTAACCTCCTCCAGCCCCAACACCCCTCCCTAACTCAGTAACCTCCTTCAGCTCCTACAACCCTCCCTATCTCTGTAACCTCCTCCAGCCCCTACAAACCTCCCTATCTCTGTAACCTCCTCCAGCTCCTACAACCCTCCCTATCTCTGTAACCTCCTCCAGCCCCAACACCCCTCCCTAATTCAGTAACCTCCTCCAGCTCCTACAACCCTCCCTATCTCTGTAACCTCCTCCAGCCCCTTCAAACCTCCCTATCTCTGTAACCTCCTCCAGTGCCTACACCCCTCCCTATCACTGTAAACTCCTCCAGCCCCTGCAACTCTCCCTATCTCTGTATCCTCCTCCAGTCCCTACAACCCCCCCTATCACTGTAACCTCCTCAAGCCCCTAGACCCCTGCCTATCTCTGTATCCTTCTCCAACTCCTACAACCCTCCATATCTATGTAACCTCCTACAACTGCTACAACCCTCCCTATCTCTGTAACCTCCCCAAGATCCTACGACCGTCCCTATCTCTGCAAACTGCTTTAGACCCCTACAACCCTCCCTATCTCTGTAACCTCCTCCAACCCCTACACCCTCCCTATTACTGTAAGATCCTCTATACCCTACACCTCTCCCTATCTCTGTACCCTCCTCCAAACCTACAACCCTCACAATCTCTGTAACCTCCTCCAGCACCAACACCCCTCCATAAATCTGTAACCTCCTCCAGCCCCTACAACCCTCCCTATATCTATAACCTCCTCCAGCCCCTACAACACTCCCTATCTCTGTAACCTCCTCCAGCCGCTACAACCCTCCCTATCTCTGGAATCTCCACAAGCCCCCTACAACCCTCCCTTTCACTGTAAACTCCTCCAGCCCATACAAACCTCCCTATCTCTGAAACCTTCGCCAACCCCTACAACCGTCCCTATCTCTGTAAACTCCTCCAGTCCCTACAACCCTCCCTATCTCTGCAACCTCCTCCAGCCCCTACAACCCTCCCTATATCTGTAACCTCCTTTAGACCCCTACAACCTTCCCGATCTCTGTAAACTCCTCCAACCCCTACACCGTCCCTATTTCTGTAACCTCCTCCAGACCCTACACCCGTCCCTATTTCTGTAACCTACTCCAACCCCTACAACCCTCCCTATCTCTGTAACCTACTCCAGCCCCTACAACCCTCCCTATCACTGTAACCTCCTCCAGCCACTACAAACCTCCCTATCTCTGTAACCTCCTCCAGCTCCTACAACCCTCCCTATCTCTGTAACCGCCTCCAGCCCCAACACCCCTCCCTAACTCAGTAACCTCCTCCAGCTCCTACAACCCTCCCTATCTCTGTAACCTCCTCCAGCCCCTACAACCCTCCCGATCACTGTAACCTCCTCCAGCCCCTACACCCTCCCTATCACTGTAACCTCCTCCAGCCCCTACACCCCTCCCTATCTCTGTAACCTCCTCCAGCCCCTACACCCTCCCTATTTCAGTAACCTACTCCAACCCCAACAACCCTCCCTATCAATGTAACCTCCTCCAACTCCTACAACACTCATTATCTCTGTAACCTCCTCCAGCCCCTAGACCCCTCCCTATCTCTGTAACCTCCTCCAGCCCCTAGACCCCTCCCTATCTCTGTAACCTCCTCCAGCCCCTGCAACTCTCCCTCTCTTTGTATCCTCCTCCAGCCCCTACAACCCCCCCTATCACTGTAACCTCCTCAAGCCCCTAGACCCCTGCCTATCTCTGTATCCTTCTCCAACTCCTACAACCCTCCATATCTATGTAACCTCCTACAACTGCTACAACCCTCCCTATCTCTGTAACCTCCCCAAGATCCTACGACCCTCCCTAACTCTGCAAACTGCTTTAGACCCCTACAACCCTCCCTATCTCTGTAACGTCCTCCAACCCCTATACCCTCCTTATTACGGTAACATCCTCTAGCCCCTACACCCCTCCCTATCTCTGTACCCTCCTCCAAACCTACAAACCTCACAATCTCTGTAACCTCCTCCAGCACCAACACCCTTCCATAAATCTATAACCTCCTCCAGCCCCTACAACCCTCCCTATATCTGTAACCTCCTCCAGCCCCTACAACCCTCCCTATCTCTGTAACCCCCTCCAGCCGCTACAACCCTCCCTATCTCTGGAATCTCCACAAGCCCCCTACAACCCTCCCTTTCACTGTAAACTCCTCCAGCCCCTACAAACCTCCCTATCTCTGAAACCTTCGCCAACCCATACAACTGTCCCTATCTCTGTAAACTCCTCCAGTCCCTACAACCCTCCCTATCTCTGCAACCTCCTCCAGCACCTACGACCCTCCCTATATCTGTAACCTCCTTTAGACCCCTTCAAACTTCCCGATCTCTGTGAACTCCTCCAACCGCTACACCCTCCCTATTTCTGTAACTTCCTCCAGAACCTACACCCTTCCCTATTACTGTAAACCACTCCAACTCCTACAACCCTCCCTATCACTGTAACCTCCTCCAACTTCTATAACCCTCACTATCTCTGTAACCTCCTCCAACCCATTCAACCCACCCTATCTCTGTAACCTCCTCCAGCCCCTACAACCCTCCCTATCTCTGTAACCTCCTCCAGCCCCCTACAAACCTCCCTATCACGGTAACCTCCTCCAGCCCCTACATCCCTCCCTAACTCTGAAATCTCCTCCAGCTCATACAAACCTCCCTATCTCTGTAACCTCCTCCAGCCCCTACAACCCTCCCTATCTCTGTAACCTCCTCCAGCCCCTACACCCCTCCCTATCTCTGTAACCTCCTCCAACCACTACACCCATCCCTCTCTCTGTATCCTCCTCCAGCCCACTACAACCCTCCCTATCACTGTAACCTTCTCCAGACACTACACCCCTCCCTATCTCTGTAACCTCGTCCAGGCCCTACACAATCACAATGTTTGTAACTTCCTCCAGCAGCTTCAACCCTCCCTATCTCTGTAACCTCCTCCAGCTCCTAAAACAGTACCTATCTCTGTAACCTCCTCCAGCTCCTACACCCCTCCCTATCTCTGTAACCTCCTCCAGCACCTACAAACCTCCCTATCACTGTAACCACCTCCAATCCACTACACCCCTCCCTATTTCTGTAACCTCCTCCAACTCCTGCAACCCTCACTATCTCTGTAACCTCCTCCAGCTCCTACATCCCTCCCTAACTCTGAAATCTCCTCCAGCCCCTACACCCCTCCCTATCTCTGTAACCTCCTCCAGCCCCTACACCCCTCCCTATCCCTGTAACCTCCTCCAGCCCCTACACCCCTCCCTATCTCTGTAACTTCCTCCAGACACTACACCCCTCCATATTTCTGTAACCTCCTCCAGCACCTACACCCCTCCCTATCTCTGTAACATCCTCTAGCCCCTACACCTCTCCCTATCTCTGTAACCTCCTCCAAACCTACAACCCTCACAATCTCTGTAACCTCCTCCAGCACCAACACCCCTCCATAAATCTGTAACCTCCTCCAGCCCCTACAAATTTCCCTATATCTGTAACCTCCTCCAGCCCCTACAACCCTCCCTATCTCTGTAACCTCCTCCAGCCCCCTACACCCCTCCCTATCTCTGGAATCTCCACAAGCCCCCTACAACCCTCCCTTTCACTGTAAACTCCTCCAGCCCCTACAAACCTCCATATCTCTGAAAAGTTCGCCAACCCCTACAACCGTCCCTATCTCTGTAACCTCCTCCAGCTCCTACAACCCTCCCTATCTCTGTAACCTCCTCCAGCCCCAACACCCCTCCCTAACTCAGTAACCTCCTTCAGCTCCTACAACCCTCCCTATCTCTGTAACCTCCTCCAGCCCCTACAAACCTCCCTATCTCTGTAACCTCCTCCAGCTCCTACAACCCTCCCTATCTCTGTAACCTCCTCCAGCCCCTTCAAACCTCCCTATCTCTGTAACCTCCTCCAGTGCCTACACCCCTCCCTATCACTGTAAACTCCTCCAGCCCCTGCAACTCTCCCTATCTCTGTATCCTCCTCCAGTCCCTACAACCCCCCCTATCACTGTAACCTCCTCAAGCCCCTAGACCCCTGCCTATCTCTGTATCCTTCTCCAACTCCTACAACCCTCCATATCTATGTAACCTCCTACAACTGCTACAACCCTCCCTATCTCTGTAACCTCCCCAAGATCCTACGACCGTCCCTATCTCTGCAAACTGCTTTAGACCCCTACAACCCTCCCTATCTCTGTAACCTCCTCCAACCCCTACACCCTCCCTATTACTGTAACATCCTCTATACCCTACACCTCTCCCTATCTCTGTACCCTCCTCCAAACCTACAACCCTCACAATCTCTGTAACCTCCTCCAGCACCAACACCCCTCCATAAATCTGTAACCTCCTCCAGCCCCTACAACCCTCCCTATATCTATAACCTCCTCCAGCCCCTACAACACTCCCTATCTCTGTAACCTCCTCCAGCCGCTACAACCCTCCCTATCTCTGGAATCTCCACAAGCCCCCTACAACCCTCCCTTTCACTGTAAACTCCTCCAGCCCATACAAACCTCCCTATCTCTGAAACCTTCGCCAACCCCTACAACCGTCCCTATCTCTGTAAACTCCTCCAGTCCCTACAACCCTCCCTATCTCTGCAACCTCCTCCAGCCCCTACAACCCTCCCTATATCTGTAACCTCCTTTAGACCCCTACAACCTTCCCGATCTCTGTAAACTCCTCCAACCCCTACACCGTCCCTATTTCTGTAACCTCCTCCAGACCCTACACCCGTCCCTATTTCTGTAACCTACTCCAACCCCTACAACCCTCCCTATCTCTGTAACCTACTCCAGCCCCTACAACCCTCCCTATCACTGTAACCTCCTCCAGCCACTACAAACCTCCCTATCTCTGTAACCTCCTCCAGCTCCTACAACCCTCCCTATCTCTGTAACCGCCTCCAGCCCCAACACCCCTCCCTAACTCAGTAACCTCCTCCAGCTCCTACAACCCTCCCTATCTCTGTAACCTCCTCCAGCCCCTACAACCCTCCCGATCACTGTAACCTCCTCCAGCCCCTACACCCTCCCTATTTCAGTAACCTACTCCAACCCCAACAACCCTCCCTATCAATGTAACCTCCTCCAACTCCTACAACACTCATTATCTCTGTAACCACCTCCAGCCCCTAGACCCCTCCCTATCTCTGTAACCTCCTCCAGCCCCTGCAACTCTCCCTCTCTCTGTATCCTCCTCCAGCCCCTACAACCCCCCCTATCACTGTAACCTCCTCAAGCCCCTAGACCCCTGCCTATCTCTGTATCCTTCTCCAACTCCTACAACCCTCCATATCTATGTAACCTCCTACAACTGCTACAACCCTCCCTATCTCTGTAACCTCCCCAAGATCCTACGACCCTCCCTAACTCTGCAAACTGCTTTAGACCCCTACAACCCTCCCTATCTCTGTAACGTCCTCCAACCCCTATACCCTCCTTATTACGGTAACATCCTCTAGCCCCTACACCCCTCCCTATCTCTGTACCCTCCTCCAAACCTACAAACCTCACAATCTCTGTAACCTCCTCCAGCACCAACACCCTTCCATAAATCTATAACCTCCTCCAGCCCCTACAACCCTCCCTATATCTGTAACCTCCTCCAGCCCCTACAACCCTCCCTATCTCTGTAACCCCCTCCAGCCGCTACAACCCTCCCTATCTCTGGAATCTCCACAAGCCCCCTACAACCCTCCCTTTCACTGTAAACTCCTCCAGCCCCTACAAACCTCCCTATCTCTGAAACCTTCGCCAACCCATACAACTGTCCCTATCTCTGTAAACTCCTCCAGTCCCTACAACCCTCCCTATCTCTGCAACCTCCTCCAGCACCTACGACCCTCCCTATATCTGTAACCTCCTTTAGACCCCTTCAAACTTCCCGATCTCTGTGAACTCCTCCAACCGCTACACCCTCCCTATTTCTGTAACTTCCTCCAGAACCTACACCCTTCCCTATTACTGTAAACCACTCCAACTCCTACAACCCTCCCTATCACTGTAACCTCCTCCAACTTCTATAACCCTCACTATCTCTGTAACCTCCTCCAACCCATTCAACCCACCCTATCTCTGTAACCTCCTCCAGCCCCCACAACCCTCCCTATCTCTGTAACCTCCTCCAGCCCCCTACAAACCTCCCTATCACGGTAACCTCCTCCAGCCCCTACATCCCTCCCTAACTCTGAAATCTCCTCCAGCTCATACAAACCTCCCTATCTCTGTAACCTCCTCCAGCCCCTACAACCCTCCCTATCTCTGTAACCTCCTCCAGCCCCTACACCCCTCCCTATCTCTGTAACCTCCTCCAACCACTACACCCATCCCTCTCTCTGTATCCTCCTCCAGCCCACTACAACCCTCCCTATCACTGTAACCTTCTCCAGACACTACACCCCTCCCTATCTCTGTAACCTCCTCCAACTCCTACAACCCTCCCTATTTCTGTAAAATCCTCCAGCTCCAACACCTCTCCCTATCTATGTAACCTCCTCCAGCCCCAACAACCCTCCCTATCTCTGTAATATCCTCCAGCCCCTACGATCCTCCCTATCTCTGTAACCTCCTCCAGCCTGTACACCCCTCCCTAACTCGGTAACCTCCTCCAGCCCTTACAACCCTCCCTATATCTGTAACCTCCACCAGCACCTACAACCCTCCCTATTTCTGCAACCTCGTCCAGGCCCTACACAATCACAATGTTTGTAACTTCCTCCAGCAGCTTCAACCCTCCCTATCTCTGTAACCTCCTCCAGCTCCTAAAACAGTACCTATCTCTGTAACCTCCTCCAGCTCCTACACCCCTCCCTATCTCTGTAACCTCCTCCAGCACCTACAAACCTCCCTATCACTGTAACCACCTCCAATCCACTACACCCCTCCCTATTTCTGTAACCTCCTCCAACTCCTGCAACCCTCACTATCTCTGTAACCTCCTCCAGCTCCTACATCCCTCCCTAACTCTGAAATCTCCTCCAGCCCCTACACCCCTCCCTATCTCTGTAACCTCCTCCAGCCCCTACACCCCTCCCTATCCCTGTAACCTCCTCCAGCCCCTACACCCCTCCCTATCTCTGTAACTTCCTCCAGACACTACACCCCTCCATATTTCTGTAACCTCCTCCAGCACCTACACCCCTCCCTATCTCTGTAACATCCTCTAGCCCCTACACCTCTCCCTATCTCTGTAACCTCCTCCAAACCTACAACCCTCACAATCTCTGTAACCTCCTCCAGCACCAACACCCCTCCATAAATCTGTAACCTCCTCCAGCCCCTACAAATTTCCCAATATCTGTAACCTCCTCCAGCCCCTACAACCCTCCCTATCTCTGTAACCTCCTCCAGCCCCCTACACCCCTCCCTATCTCTGGAATCTCCACAAGCCCCCTACAACCCTCCCTTTCACTGTAAACTCCTCCAGCCCCTACAAACCTCCATATCTCTGAAAAGTTCGCCAACCCCTACAACCGTCCCTATCTCTGTAACCTCCTCCAGCTCCTACAACCCTCCCTATCTCTGTAACCTCCTCCAGCCCCAACACCCCTCCCTAACTCAGTAACCTCCTCCAGCTCCTACAACCCTCCCTATCTCTGTAACCTCCTCCAGCCCCTACAAACCTCCCTATCTCTGTAACCTCCTCCAGTCCCTACACCCCTCCCTATCACTGTAACCTCCTCCAGCCCCTGCAACTCTCCCTATCTCTGTATCCTCCTCCAGCCCCTACAACCCCCCCTATCACTGTAACCTCCTCAAGCCCCTAGACCGCTGCCTATCTCTGTATCCTTCTCCAACTCCTACAACCCTCCATATCTATGTAACCTCCTACAACTGCTACAACCCTCCCTATCTCTGTAACCTCCTCCAACCCCTACACCCTCCCTATTACTGTAACATCCTCTAGACCCTACACCTCTCCCTATCTCTGTACCCTCCTCCAAACCTACAACCCTCACAATCTCTGTAACCTCCTCCAGCACCAACACCCCTCCATAAATCTGTAACCTCCTCCAGCCCCTACAACCCTCCCTATATCTGTAACCTCCTCCAGCCCCTACAACCCTCCCTATCTCTGTAACCTCCTCCAGCCGCTACAACCCTCCCTATCTCTGGAATCTCCACAAGCCCCCTACAACCCTCCCTTTCACTGTAAACTCCTCCAGCCCCTACAAACGTCCCTATCTCTGAAACCTTCGCCAACCCCTACAACCGTCCCTATCTCTGTAAACTCCTCCAGTCCCTACAACCCTCCCTATCTCTGCAACCTCCTCCAGCCCCTACAACCCTCCCTATATCTGTAACCTCCTTTAGACCCCTACAACCTTCCCGATCTCTGTAAACTCCTCCAACCCCTACACCGTCCCTATTTCTGTAACCTCCTCCAGACCCTACACCCGTCCCTATTTCTGTAACCTACTCCAACCCCTACAACCCTCCCTATCTCTGTAACCTACTCCAGCCCCTACAACCCTCCCTATCACTGTAACCTCCTCCAGCCACTACAAACCTCCCTATCTCTGTAACCTCCTCCAGCTCCTACAACCCTCCCTATCTCTGTAACCGCCTCCAGCCCCAACACCCCTCCCTAACTCAGTAACCTCCTCCAGCTCCTACAACCCTCCCTATCTCTGTAACCTCCTCCAGCCCCTACAACCCTCCCTATCACTGTAACCTCCTCCAGCCCCTACACCCTCCCTATTTCAGTAACCTACTCCAACCCCAACAACCCTCCCTATCAATGTAACCTCCTCCAACTCCTACAACACTCATTATCTCTGTAACCACCTCCAGCCCCTAGCCCCCTCCCTATCTCTGTAACCTCCTCCAGCCCCTGCAACTCTCCCTCTCTCTGTATCCTCCTCCAGCCCCTACAACCCCCCCTATCACTGTAACCTCCTCAAGCCCCTAGACCCCTGCCTATCTCTGTATCCTTCTCCAACTCCTACAACCCTCCATATCTATGTAACCTCCTACAACTGCTACAACCCTCCCTATCTCTGTAACCTCCCCAAGATCCTACGACCCTCCCTATCTCTGCAAACTGTTTTAGACCCCTACAACCCTCCCTATCTCTGTAACGTCCTCCAACCCCTACACCCTCCTTATTACGGTAACATCCTCTAGCCCCTACAACCCTCCCTATCTCTGTACCCTCCTCCAAACCTACAAACCTCACAATCTCTGTAACCTCCTCCAGCACCAACACCCTTCCATAAATCTGTAACCTCCTCCAGCCCCTACAACCCTCCCTATATCTGTAACCTCCTCCAGCCCCTACAACCCTCCCTATCTCTGTAACCCCCTTCAGCCGCTACAACCCTCCCTATCTCTGGAATCTCCACAAGCCCCCTACAACCCTCCCTTTCACTGTAAACTCCTCCAGCCCCTACAAACCTCCCTATCTCTGAAACCTTCACCAACCCATACAACCGTCCCTATCTCTGTAAACTCCTCCAGTCCCTACAACCCTCCCTATCTCTGCAACCTCCTCCAGCACCTACGACCCTCCCTATATCTGTAACCTCCTTTAGACCCCTTCAAACTTCCCGATCTCTGTAAACTCCTCCAACCCCTACACCCTCCCTATTTCTGTAACTTCCTCCAGACCCTACACCCTTCCCTATTACTGTAAACCACTCCAACTCCTACAACCCTCCCTATCTCTGTAACCTCCTCCAACTTCTATAAACCTCACTATCTCTGTAACCTCCTCCAACCCATTCAACCCACCCTATCTCTGTAACCTCCTCCAGCCCCTACAACCCTCCCTATCTCTGTAACCTCCTCCAGCCCCCTACAAACCTCCCTATCACGGTAACCTCCTCCAGCCCCTACATTCCTCCCTAACTCTGAAATCTCCTCCAGCTCATACAAACCTCCCTATCTCTGTAACCTCCTCCAGCCCCTACAACCCTCCCTATCTCTGTAACCTCCTCCAGCCCCTACACCCCTCCCTATCTCTGTAACCTCCTCCAACCACTACACCCCTCCCTCTCTCTGTATCCTCCTCCAGCCCACTACACCTCTCCCTATCTATGTAACCTCCTCCAGCCCCAACAACCCTCCCTATCTCTGTAATATCCTCCAGCCCCTACGATCCTCCCTATCTCTGTAACCTCCTCCAGCCTGTACACCCCTCCCTAACTCGGTAACCTCCTCCAGCCCTTACAACCCTCCCTATATCTGTAACCTCCACCAGCACCTACAAACTTCCCTATCTCTGCAACCTCGTCCAGGCCCTACACAATCACAATGTTTGTAACTTCCTCCAGCAGCTTCAACCCTCCCTATCTCTGTAACCTCCTCCAGCTCCTAAAACAGTACCTATCTCTGTAACCTCCTCCAGCTCCTACATCCCTCCCTAACTCTGAAATCTCCTCCAGCCCCTACACCCCTCCCTACCTCTGTAACCTCCTCCAGCCCCTACACCCCTCCCTATCTCTGTAACCTCCTCCAGCCCCTACACCCCTCCCTATCTCTGTAGGTTCCTCCAGACACTACACCCCTCCATATTTCTGTAACCTCCTCCAGCCCCTACACCCCTCCCTATCTCTGTAACCTCCTCCAGCCCCTACACCCCTCCCTCTCTCTGTAACATCCTCCAGCACCTATGACACTCCCTATCTCTGTAACCTCCTCCAGCCCCTACACCCCTCCCTATCTCTGTAACCTCCTCCAGCCCCTACACCCCTCCCTATCTCTGTAACCTTCTCCAGCCCCTACACCCCTCCCTATCTCTGTAACCTATTCCAACCCCTACAACCCTCCCTATGTCTGTAAACTCCTCCAGCCCCTACACCACTCCCTATTTCTGTAACCTGCTCCAACTCCTACAACCCTCCCTATCTCTGTAACCTATTCCAACCCCTACAAACCTCCCTATGTCTGTAACCTCCTCCAGCCCCTACACCCCTCCCTATTTCTGTAACCTACTCCAGCCCCAACACCCCTCCCTATGTCTGTAACCTCCTCCAGCCCCTACACCCCTCCCTATTTCTGTAACCTACTCCAACCCCTACAACCGTCCCTATCTCTGTAACCTCCTCCAGCTCCTACAACCCTCCCTATCTCTGTAACCTCCTCCAGCCCCAACACCCCTCCCTAACTCTGAAACCTCCTCCAGCCCCTACAACCCTCCCTATCTCTGTAACCTCCTCCAGCTCCTACAACCCTCCCTATCTCTGTAACCTCCTCCAGCCCCAACACCCCTCCCTAACTCAGTAACCTCCTCCAGCTCCTACAACCCTCCCTATCTCTGTAACCTCCTCCAGCCCCTAAAAACCTCCCTATCTCTGTAACCTCCTCCAGTCCCTACACCCCTCCCTATCACTGTAACCTCCTCCAGCCCCTGCAACTCTCCCTATCTCTGTATCCTCCTCCAGCCCCTACAACTCCCCCTATCACTGTAACCTCCTCAAGCCCCTAGACCCCTGCCTATCTCTGTATCCTTCTCCAACTCCTACAACCCTCCATATCTATGTAACCTCCTACAACTGCTACAACCCTCCCTATCTCTGTAACCTCCCCAAGATCCTACGACCGTCCCTATCTCTGCAAACTGCTTTAGACCCCTACAACCCTCCCTATCTCTGTAACCTCCTCCAACCCCTACACCCTCCCTATTACTGTAACATCCTCTAGACCCTACACCTCTCCCTATCTCTGTACCCTCCTCCAAACCTACAACCCTCACAATCTCTGTAACCTCCTCCAGCACCAACACCCCTCCATAAATCTGTAACCTCCTCCAGCCCCTACAACCTTCCCTATATCTGTAACCACCTCCAGCCCCTACAACCCTCCCTATCTCTGTAACCTCCTCCAGCCGCTACAACCCTCCCTATCTCTGGAATCTCCACAAGCCCCCTACAACCCTCCCTTTCACTGTAAACTCCTCCAGCCCCTACAAACCTCCCTATCTCTGAAACCTTCGCCAACCCCTACAACCGTCCCTATCTCTGTAAACTCCTCCAGTCCCTACAACCCTCCCTATCTCTGCAACCTCCTCCAGCCCCTACAACCCTCCCTATATCTGTAACCTCCTTTAGACCCCTACAACCTTCCCGATCTCTGTAAACTCCTCCAACCCCTACACCGTCCCTATTTCTGTAACCTCCTCCAGACCCTACACCCGTCCCTATTTCTGTAACCTACTCCAACCCCTACAACCCTCCCTATCTCTGTAACCTACTCCAGCCCCTACAACCCTCCCTATCACTGTAACCTCCTCCAGCCACTACAAACCTCCCTATCTCTGTAACCTCCTCCAGCTCCTACAAACCTCCCTATCTCTGTAACCGCCTCCAGCCCCAACACCCCTCCCTAACTCAGTAACCTCCTCCAGCTCCTACAACCCTCCCTATCTCTGTAACCTCCTCCAGCCCCTACAACCCTCCCTATCACTGTAACCTCCTCCAGCCCCTACAGCCTCCCTATTTCAGTAACCTACTCCAACCCCAACAACCCTCCCTATCAATGTAACCTCCTCCAACTCCTACAACACTCATTATCTCTGTAACCTCCTCCAGCCCCTAGACCCCTCCCTATCTCTGTAACCTCCTCCAGCCCCTGCAACTCTCCCTCTCTCTGTATCCTCCTCCAGCCCCTACAACCCCCCCTATCACTGTAACCTCCTCAAGCCCCTAGACCCCTGCCTATCTCTGTATCCTTCTCCAACTCCTACAACCCTCCATATCTATGTAACCTCCTACAACTGCTACAACCCTCGCTATCTCTGTAACCTCCCCAAGATCCTACGACCCTCCCTATCTCTGCAAACTGCTTTAGACCCCTACAACCCTCCCTATCTCTGTAACGTCCTCCAACCCCTACACCCTCCTTATTACTGTAACATCCTCTAGCCCCTACACCCCTCCCTATCTCTGTACCCTCCTCCAAACCTACAAACCTCACAATCTCTGTAACCTCCTCCAGATCCAACACCCTTCCATAAATCTATAACCTCCTCCAGCCCCTACAACCCTCCCTATATCTGTAACCTCCTCCAGCCCCTACAACCCTCCCTATCTCTGTAACCCCCTCCAGCCGCTACAACCCTCCCTATCTCTGGAATCTCCACAAGCCCCCTACAACCCTCCCTTTCACTGTAAACTCCTCCAGCCCCTACAAACCTCCCTATCTCTGAAACCTTCGCCAACCCATACAACCGTCCCTATCTCTGTAAACTCCTCCAGTCCCTACAACCCTCCCTATCTCTGCAACCTCCTCCAGCACCTACGACCCTCCCTATATCTGTAACCTCCTTTAGACCCCTTCAAACTTCCCGATCTCTGTAAACTCCTCCAACCGCTACACCCTCCCTATTTCTGTAACTTCCTCCAGACCCTACACCCTTCCCTATTACTGTAAACTACTCCAACTCCTACAACCCTCCCTATCTCTGTAACCTCCTCCAACTTCTATAACCCTCACTATCTCTGTAACCTCCTCCAACCCATTCAACCCACCCTATCTCTGTAATATCCTCCAGCCCCTACGATCCTCCCTATCTCTGTAACCTCCTCCAGCCTGTACACCCCTCCCTAACTCGGTAACCTCCTCCAGCCCTTACAACCCTCCCTATATCTGTAACCTCCACCAGCACCTACAACCCTCCCTATCTCTGCAACCTCGTCCAGCCCTACACAATCACAATGTTTGTAACTTCCTCCAGCAGCTTCAACCCTCCCTATCTCTGTAACCTCCTCCAGCTCCTAAAACAGTACCTATCTCTGTAACCTCCTCCAGCTCCGACACCCCTCCCTATCTCTGTAACCTCCTCCAGCACCTACAAACCTCCCTATCACTGTAACCACCTCCAATCCACTACACCCCTCCCTATTTCTGTAACCTCCTCCAACTCCTGCAACCCTCACTATCTCTGTAACCTCCTCCAGCTCCTACATCCCTCCCTAACTCTGAAATCTCCTCCAGCCCCTACACCCCTCCCTATCTCTGTAACCTCCTCCAGCCCCTACACCCCTCCCTATCTCTGTAACCTCCTCCAGCCCCTACACCCCTCCCTATCTCTGTAACTTCCTCCAGACACTACACCCCTCCATATTTCTGTAACCTCCTCCAGCCCCTACACCCCTCCCTATCTCTGTAACCTCCTCCAGCCCCTACACCCCTCCCTCTCTCTGTATCCTCCTCCAGCCCCCTACAACCCTCCCTATCACTGTAACATCCTCCAGCCCCTATGACACTCCCTATCTCTGTAACCTCCTCCTGCCCCTACACCCCTCCCTATCTCTGTAACCTCCTCCAGCCCCTACACCCCTCCCTATCTCTGTAACCTTCTCCAGCCCCTACACCCCTCCCTATCTCTGTAACCTATTCCAACCCCTACAACCCTCCCTATGTCTGTAAACTCCTCCAGCCCCTACACCACTCCCTATTTCTGTAACCTGCTCCAACTCCTACAACCCTCCCTATCGCTGTAAACTATTCCAACCCCTACAACCCTCCCTATGTCTGTAACCTCCTCCAGCCCCTACACCCCTCCCTATTTCTGTAACCTACTCCAGCCCCA
This sequence comes from Isurus oxyrinchus, assembly GCA_026770705.1. Taxonomy (NCBI): domain Eukaryota; kingdom Metazoa; phylum Chordata; class Chondrichthyes; order Lamniformes; family Lamnidae; genus Isurus; species Isurus oxyrinchus. The sequence goes on from JANJGN010001483.1 coordinate 97,245, forward strand.
ACACCCCTCCCTATTTCTGTAACCTACTCCAGCCCCTACACCCCTCCCTATTTCTGTAACCTACTCCAACCCCTACAACCCTCCCTATCTCTGTAACCTCCTCCAGCCCCTACACCCCTCCCTATCTCTGTAACCTCCTCCAGCCCCAACACCCCTCCCTAACTCTGAAACCTCCTCCAGCCCCTACAACCCTCCCTATCACTGTAACCTCCTCCAGCCCCTGCAACTCTCCCTATCTCTGTAACCTCCTCCAGCCCCTACGCCCCTCCCTATCTCTGTAACCTCCTCCAGCCCCTACAACCCCCCCTATCACTGTAACCTCCTCAAGCCCCTAGACCCCTGCCTATCTCTGTATCCTTCTCCAACTCCTACAACCCTCCATATCTATGTAACCTCCCCAAGATCCTACGACCGTCCCTATCTCTGCAAATTGCTTTAGACCCCTACAACCCTCCCTATCTCTGTAACCTCCTCCAACCCCTACACCCTCCTTATTACTGTAACATCCTCTAGACCCTACACCTCTCCCTAAATCTGTAACCTCCTCCAAACCTACAAACCTCACAATCTCTGTAACCTCCTCCAGCACCAACACCCCTCCATAAATCTGTAACCTCCTCCAGCCCCTACAAATTTCCCTATATCTGTAACCTCCTCCAGCCCCTTCAACCCTCCATATCTCTGTAACCTCCTCCAGCCCCTACACCCCTCCCTATCTTTGTAACCTCCTCCAGCCCCTACAACCCTCCCTATCTCTGTAACCTCCTCCAGCCGCTACAACCCTCCCTATCTCTGGAATCTCCACAAGCCCCCTACAACCCTCCCTTTCACTGTAAACTCCTCCAGCCCCTACAAACCTCCCTATCTCTGAAACGTTCGCCAACCCCTACAACCGTCCCTATCTCTGTAAACTCCTCCAGTCCCTACAACCCTCCCTATCTCTGCAACCTCCTCCAGCCCCTACAACCTTCCCTATATCTGTAACCTCCTTTAGACCCCTACAACCTTCCCGATCTCTGTAAACTCCTCCAACCCCTACACCGTCCCTATTTCTGTTACCTCCTCCAGACCCTACACCCTTCCCTATTTCTGTAACCTCCTCCAACCCCTACAACCCTCCCTATCTCTGTAACCTCCTCCAACTTCTATAACACTCACTATCTCTGTAACCTCCTCCAGCCCCTTCAACCCACCCTATCTCTGTAACCTCCTCCAGCCCCTACAACCCTCCCTTACTCTGTAACCTCCTCCAGTCCCCTACAAACCTCCTTATCACGGTAACCTCCTCCAGCCCCTACACCCCTCCCTATCTCTGTACCCTCCTCCAAACCGTACAATCCTCACTATCTCTGTAACCTCCTCCAGCCCCTACGTCCCTCCCTAACTCTGAAATCTCCTCCAGCTCATACAAACCTCCCTATCTCTGTACCTTCCTCCGGACCCTGCACCCCTCCCTATTTCTGTAACCTCCTCCAACCACCACACCCCTCCCTCTCTCTGTATCCTCCTCCAGCCCACTACAACCCTCCCTATCACTGTAACCTTCTCCAGACACTACACCCCTCCCTATCTCTGTAACCTCCTCCAACTCCTACAACCCTCCCTATTTCTGTAACCTCCTCCAGCTCCAACACCTCTCCCTATCTATGTAACCTCCTCCAGCCCCAACAACCCTCCCTATCTCTGTAATATCCTCCAGCCCCTACGATCCTCCCTATCTCTGTAACCTCCTCCAGCCTGTACACCCCTCCGTAACTCGGTAACCTCCTCCAGCCCTTACAACCCTCCCTATATATGTAACCTCCACCAGCCCCTACACCCCTCCCTATCTCTGTAATCTCCTCCAGCCCCTACAACCCTCCCTATCTCTGTAACATCCTCCAGCCCCTACACCCCTCCCTATCTCTGTAACCTCCTCCAGCCCCTACAACCCTCCCTATCTCTGTAACCTCCTCCAGCACGTAGGACCCTCCCTTTCTCTGTAACCTCCTCCAACCCCTACAACCTTCCCTATCTCTGTAAACTCCTCCAAATCCGAAAACCCTCCCTATCTCTGTAACCTCCTCCAGTCCCTACACCCCTCCCTAACTCTGTAACCTCCTCCAGCCCCTACAAACCTCGCTATCTCTGTAACCTCCTCCAGCCCCTACAACCCTCCCTATCTCTGTAACCTCCTCCAGCCCCTACAACCCTCCCTATCTCTGTAACCTCCTCCAGCCCCTACACCCCTCGCTATCTCTGTAACCTCCTCCAGCCCCTACAACACTCCCTATCTCTGTAACCTCCTCCAGCCCCTACAACCCTCCCTATCTCTGTAACCTCCTCCAGCCCCTACACCCCTCCCTATCTCTGTAACCTCCTCCAGGCCCTACACCCCTCCCTATCTCTGTAACCTCCTCCAGCCCCCACACCCCACCCTATCTCTGTAACCTCCTCCAGCCCCCTACACCCCTCCCTATCTCTGAAACCTCCTCCAGCCCCCTACACCCCTCCCTATCTCTGTAACCTTCTCCAGCCGCTAAACCCACTCCTTTTCTGTAACCTACTCCAACCCCTACAACACTCCCTATCTCTGTAACCTCCTCCAGCCCCTACGCCCCTCCCTATCTCTGTAACATCCTCCAGCACCTATGACACTCCCTATCTCTGTAACCTCCTCCAGCCCCTACACCCCTCCCTATCTCTGTAACCTCCTCCAGCCCCCACACCCCTCCCTATCTCTGTAACCTCCTCCAGCCCCTACAACCCTCCCTATCTCTGTAACCTTCTCCAGCCCCTACACCCCTCCCTATCTCTGTAACCTATTCCAACCACTACACCCCTCCCTATTTCTGTAACCTACTCCAGCCCCAACACCCCTCCCTATGTCTGTAACCTCCTCCAGCCCCTACACCCATCCCTATTTCTGTAACCTACTCCAACCCCTACAACCGTCCCTATCTCTGTAACCTCCTCCAGCTCCTACAACCCTCCCTATCTCTGTAACCTCCTCCAGCCCCAACACCCCTCCCTAACTCTGAAACCTCCTCCAGCCCCTACAACCCTCCCTATCTCTGTAACCTCCTCCAGCTCCTACAACCCTCCCTATCTCTGTAACCTCCTCCAGCCCCAACACCCCTCCCTAACTCAGTAACCTCCTCCAGCTCCTACAACCCTCCCTATCTCTGTAACCTCCTCCAGTCCCTACACCCCTCCCTATCACTGTAACCTCCTCCAGCCCCTGCAACTCTCCCTATCTCTGTATCCTCCTCCAGCCCCTACAACCCCCCCTATCACTGTAACCTCCTCCAGCCCCTGCAACTCTCCCTATCTCTGTATCCTCCTCCAGCCCCTACAACCCCCCCTATCACTGTAACCTCCTCAAGCCCCTAGACCCCTGCCTATCTCTGTATCCTTCTTCAACTCCTACAACCCTCCATATCTATGTAACTTCCTACAACTGCTACAACCCTCCCTATCTCTGTAACCTCCCCAAGATCCTACGACCGTCCCTATCTCTGCAAACTGCTTTAGACCCCTACAACCCTCCCTATCTCTGTAACCTCCTGCAACCCCTACACCCTCCCTATTACTGTAACATCCTCTAGACCCTACACCTCTCCCTATCTCTGTACCCTCCTCCAAACCTACAACCCTCACAATCTCTGTAACCTCCTCCAGCACCAACACCCCTCCATAAATCTGTAACCTCCTCCAGCCCCTACAACCCTCCCTATATCTGTAACCTCCTCCAGCCCCTACAACCCTCCTTATCTCTGTAACCTCCTCCAGCCGCTACAACCCTCCCTATCTCTGGAATCTCCACAAGCCCCCTACAACCCTCCCTTTCACTGTAAACTCCTCCAGCCCCTACAAACCTCCCTATCTCTGAAACCTTCGCCAACCCCTACAACCGTCCCTATCTCTGTAAACTCCTCCAGTCCCTACAACCCTCCCTATCTCTGCAACCTCCTCCAGCCCCTACACCCCTCCCTATCTCTGTAACCTCCTCCAGCCCATACAACCCTCCCTATCTCTGCAACCTCCTCCAGCCCCTACAACCCTCCCTATATCTGTAACCTCCTTTAGACCCCTACAACCTTCCCGATCTCTGTAAACTCCTCCAAACCCTACACCGTCCCTATTTCTGTAACCTCCTCCAGACCCTACACCCGTCCCTATTTCTGTAACCTACTCCAACCCCTACAACCCTCCCTATCTCTGTAACCTACTCCAGCCCCTACAACCCTCCCTATCACTGTAACCTCCTCCAGCCACTACAAACCTCCCTATCTCTGTAACCTCCTCCAGCTCCTACAACCCTCCCTATCTCTGTAACCGCCTCCAGCCCCAACACCCCTCCCTAACTCAGTAACCTCCTCCAGCTCCTACAACCCTCCCTATCTCTGTAACCTCCTCCAGCCCCTACAACCCTCCCTATCACTGTAACCTCCTCCAGCCCCTACACCCTCCCTATTTCAGTAACCTCCTCCAACCCCAACAACCCTCCCTATCAATGTAACCTCCTCCAACTCCTACAACACTCATTATCTCTGTAACCTCCTCCAGCCCCTAGACCCCTCCCTATCTCTGTAACCTCCTCCAGCCCCTGCAACTCTCCCTCTCTCTGTATCCTCCTCCAGCCCCTACAACCCCCCCTATCACTGTAACCTCCTCATGCCCCTAGACCCCTGCCTATCTCTGTATCCTCCTCCAGCCCCTACACCCCTTCCGATCTCTGTAACCTCCTCCAGCCCCAACACCCCTCCCTATCTCTGTAACCTCCTCCAGCCCCTACACCCCTCCCTATCTCTGTAACCTCCTCCAGCCCCTACAACCTCCCAGTGTTTGTAACCTCCTCCAGCCGCTACAACCCTCCCTATCTCTGTAACCTCCTCCAGCCCCTACACCCCTCCCTATCTCTGTAACCTCCTCCAGCCCCTACACCCCTCCCTACCTCTGTAAACTCCTCCAGCTCCAACATCCCTCCCTATCTCTGAAAACTGCTCCAAACCCTACAACCCACCCTATCTCTGTAACCTCCTCCAGCCCCTACAACGCTCCCTATCTCTGTAACATCCTCCAGCCATCTACAAACCTCCCTATCTCTGTAACTTCCTCCAGCCCCTACACCCCTCCCTATCTCTGTAACCACCTCCAGCCCCTACACCCCTCCCTATCTCTGTATCCTCCTCCAGCCTCCACACCCCTCCCTATCTTTGTAACCTCCTCGAGCCCCTACACCCCTCCCTATCTCTGTAACCCCCTCCAGCCCCTACAACCCTCCCTATCTCTGTAACCTCCTCCAACCCCTACAACCATCCCTATCTCTGTAACCTCCTCCAGCCTCTACACCCCTCCCTAACTCTGTAACCTCCCTCAACCCCCACAACCCTCGCTCTCTCTGTAACCTCCTCCAGCCTCTACACCCGTCCCTATCTCTGTAACCTCCTCCAGCCCCTACAACCCTCCCTATCTCTGTAACCTCCTCCAACTCCTACAACACTCACAATCTCTGTAAACTCCTCCAGCCCCTCCAACCCTCCCTATCTCTGTAACCTCCTCCAGCCACCACACCCCTCCCTATCTCTGTAACCTCCTCCAGCCACCACACCCCTCCCTATCTCTGTAACCTCCTCCAGCCCCTACACCCCTCCCTATCTCTGTAACTTCCTCCAGCCCCTACAACCCTCCCTATCTCTGTAACCTCCTCCAGTCCCTACAACCATCCCTATCTCTGTAACCTCCTCCAGCCTCTACACCCCTCCCTATCTCTGTAACCTCCCTCAACCCCTACAACCCTCACTCTCTCTGTAACCTCCTCCAGCCACTACACCCGTCCCTATCTCTGTAACCTCTTCCAGTCCCCTACACACCTCCTTATCTCTGTAACCTCCTCCAGCCCCTACAACCCTCCCTATCACTATAACCTCCTCCAGCCTCTACACCCCTCCCTAACTCTGTAACATCCTCCAGCCCCTGCAACCCTCCCTATCTCTGTAACTTCCAGTAGACCCGACACCCCTCCCTATTTCTGTAACCTCCTCCAGCCCGTACACCCCTCCCTCTCTCTGTATCCTCCTCCAGCCCCAACAACACTCCCTATCACTGTAACCTCCTCCAGCCCCTACACCCCTCCCAATCTCTGTAACCTTCTCCAACCCCTACAACACTCCCTATCTCTGTAACCTCCTCCAGCCCCCTACAACCCTCCCTATCTCTGTAACCTCCTCCAGCCCCATACGACACTCCCTATCACTGTTAGCTCCTCCATCCACTACACCCCTCCCTATCTCTGTAACCTTCTCCAACCCCTACAACACTCCCTATCTCTGTAACCTCCTCCAACTCCTACACCCCTCCCTATCTCTGTAACCTGCTCCAGCCCCTACACACCTCCCTATCACTGTAACCTCCTCCATCCACTACACCCCTCCCTATCTCTGTAACCTTCTCCAACCACTACAACACTCCCTATCTCTGTAACCTCCTCCAACTCCTACACCCCTCCCTATCCCTGTAAACTCCTCCAGCCCCTACACCCCTCCCTATCTCTGTAACCTTCTCCAACCCCTACAACACTCCCTATCTCTGTAACCTCCTCCAACTCCTACAACCCTCCCTATCTCTGTAACCTCCTCCAGTCCCTACACCCCTCCCTATCTCTGTAACCTCTTCCCGCCCCTGCAACCCTCCCTATATCTGTAACCACCTCCTGTCCCTACAACCCTCCCTATCTCTGTAACCTCCTCCAGCCCCTACGACCCTCCCTAGCCCTGCAACCTCCTTTAGCCCCCTACAAGCTTCCCTATCTCTGTAACCTCCTCCAGCCCCTACACACCTCCCTATCACTGTAACCTCCTCCATCCACTACACCCCTCCCTATCTCTGTAACCTTCTCCAACCACTACAACACTCCCTATCTCTGTAACCTCCTCCAACTCCTACACCCCTCCCTATCCCTGTAACCTCCTCCAGCCCCTACACCCCTCCCTATCTCTGTAACCTTCTCCAACCCCTACAACACTCCCTATCTCTGTAACCTCCTCCAACTCCTACAACCCTCCCTATCTCTGTAACCTCCTCCAGTCCCTACACCCCTCCCTATCTCTGTAACCTCTTCCCGCCCCTGCAACCCTCCCTATATCTGTAACCACCTCCTGTCCCTACAACCCTCCCTATCTCTGTAACCTCCTCCAGCCCCTACGACCCTCCCTAGCCCTGCAACCTCCTTTAGCCCCCTACAAGCTTCCCTATCTCTGTAACCTCCTCCAGCCCCTACACCCCTCCCTATTTCTGTTACCTTCTCCAATCCCTACAACCCTCCCTATCTCTGTAACCTCCCCCAGCCCCTACACCCCTCCCTATCTCTGTAACATCCTCCAGCCCATAAACCCCTCCCTATCTCTGTATCCTCCTCCAGCCCCTACACCCCTCCCTAACTCTGTAACCTCCTCCAGCCCCTACAACCCTCCCTATATCTGTAACCACCTACAGCCCCTACAACCCTCCCTATCTCTGTAACCTCCTCCAGCCCCAACAACCCTCCCTATCTCTGTAACCTCGTCCAGCCACTGCACCCTCCCAATGTTTGTAACCTCCTCCAGCCCCTACACCCCTCCCTATTTCTGTTACCTCCTCCAGTCCCTACAACCCTCCCTATCTCTGTAACCTCCCCCAGCCCCTACACCCCTCCCTATCTCTGTAACATCCTCCAGCCCATACACCCCTCCCGATCTCTGTAACCTCCTCCAGCCCCTACACCCCTCCCTAACTCTGTAACCTCCTCCAGCCCCTACAACCCTCCCTATATCTGTAACCTCCTCCAGCCCCTACAACCCTCCCTATCTCTGTAACCTCCTCCAGCCCCAACAACCCTCCCTATCTCTGTAACCTCGTCCAGCCACTACACCCTCCCAATGTTTGTAACCTCCTCCAGCCCCTAAAACCATCCCTATCTCTGTAACCTCCTCCAGCCCCCTACAACCCTCCGTATCACTGTAACCTCCTCCAGCTCCTACACCCCTCCCTATTTCTGTAACCTCGTCCAGCGCCTACACCCTCCCAATGTTTGTAACCACCTCCAGGCCCTACAACGCTCCCTATCTCTGTAACCTCCTCCAGCCCTCTACAAAACTCTCTATCTCTGTAACCTCCTCCAGCCCGTACAACCCTCCCTGTCTCTGTAAACTCCTCCAGCCCCTACACCCCTCCCTATCTCTGTAACCTCCTCCAGCCTCCACACCCCTCCCTATCTCTGTAACCTCCTCCAGGCCAACAACCCTCCTTATCTCTGTAACCTCCTCCAGCCCCTACAACCCTCCCTAAATCTGTAACCTCCTCCTGATCCTACAACCCTCCTTATCTCTGTAACCTCTTCCAGCCCCTACAACCCTCCCTAAATCTGTAACCTCCTCCTGATCCTACAACGCTCCCTATCTCTGTAACCTCCTCCAGCCCTCTACAAACCTCCCTATCTCTGTAACCTCCTCCAGCCCGTACAACCCTCCCTGTCTCTGAAACCTCCTCCAGCCCCTACACCACTCCCTATCTCTGTAAGCTCCTCCAGCCTCCACACCCCTCCCTATCTCTGTAACCTCCTCCAGTCCCTACAACCGTCCCTATCTCTGTAACCTCCTCCAGCCAGTACACCCCTCCCTATCTCTGTAACCTCCCTCAACCCCTACAACCCTCACTCTCTCTGTAACCTCCTCCAGCCACTACACCCGTCCCTATCTCTGTAACATCCTCCAGTCCCCTACACACCTCCTTATCTCTTTAAGCTCCTCCAGATCCTTACCCTTCCTTATCTCTGTAAACTCCTCCAGCCCCTACAACCCTCCCTATCACTATAACCTCTTCCAGCCTCTACACCCCTCCCTATTTCAGTAACCTACTCCAACCCCTACAACTCTCCCTATCTCTGCAAACACCTCCAACTCCTACAACCCTCACTATCTCTGTAACCTTCTCCAACCCCTACAACACTCCCTATCTCTGTAACCTCCTCCAGCCCCCTACAACCCTCCCTATCTCTGTAACCTCCTCCAGCCCCATACGACACTCCCTATCACTGTAACCTCCTCCATCCACTACACCCCTCCCTATCTCTGTAACCTTCTCCAACCCCTACAACACTCCCTATCTCTGTAACCTCCTCCAACTCCTACACCCCTCCCTATCTCTGTAACCTGCTCCAGCCCCTACACACCTCTCTATCACTGTAACCTCCTCCATCCACTACACCCCTCCCTATCTCTGTAACCTTCTCCAACCACTACAACACTCCCTATCTCTGTAACCTCCTCCAACTCCTACACCCCTCCCTATCCCTGTAACCTCCTCCAGCCCCTACACCCCTCCCTATCTCTGTAACCTTCTCCAACCCCTACAACACTCCCTATCTCTGTAACCTCCTCCAACTCCTACAACCCTCCCTATCTCTGTAACCTCCTCCAGTCCCTACACCCCTCCCTATCTCTGTAACCTCTTCCCGCCCCTGCAACCCTCCCTATATCTGTAACCACCTCCTGTCCCTACAACCCTCCCTATCTCTGTAACCTCCTCCAGCCCCTACGACCCTCCCTAGCCCTGCAACCTCCTTTAGCCCCCTACAAGCTTCCCTATCTCTGTAACCTCCTCCAGCCCCTACACCCCTCCCTATTTCTGTTACCTTCTCCAATCCCTACAACCCTCCTTATCTCTGTAACCTCCCCCAGCCCCTAGACCCCTCCCTATCTCTGTAACATCCTCCAGCCCATAAACCCCTCCCTATCTCTGTATCCTCCTCCAGCCCCTACACCCCTCCCTAACTCTGTAACCTCCTCCAGCCCCTACAACCCTCCCTATATCTGTAACCACCTACAGCCCCTACAACCCTCCCTATCTCTGTAACCTCCTCCAGCCCCAACAACCCTCCCTATCTCTGTAACCTCGTCCAGCCACTGCACCCTCCCAATGTTTGTAACCTCCTCCAGCCCCTACACCCCTCCCTATTTCTGTTACCTCCTCCAGTCCCTACAACCCTCCCTATCTCTGTAACCTCCCCCAGCCCCTACACCCCTCCCTATCTCTGTAACATCCTCCAGCCCATACACCCCTCCCGATCTCTGTAACCTCCTCCAGCCCCTACACCCCTCCCTAACTCTGTAACCTCCTCCAGCCCCTACAACCCTCCCTATATCTGTAACCTCCTCCAGCCCCTACAACCCTCCCTATCTCTGTAACCTCCTCCAGCCCCAACAACCCTCCCTATCTCTGTAACCTCGTCCAGCCACTACACCCTCCCAATGTTTGTAACCTCCTCCAGCCCCTAAAACCATCCCTATCTCTGTAACCTCCTCCAGCCCCCTACAACCCTCCGTATCACTGTAACCTCCTCCAGCTCCTACACCCCTCCCTATTTCTGTAACCTCGTCCAGCGCCTACACCCTCCCAATGTTTGTAACCACCTCCAGGCCCTACAACGCTCCCTATCTCTGTAACCTCCTCCAGCCCTCTACAAAACTCTCTATCTCTGTAACCTCCTCCAGCCCGTACAACCCTCCCTGTCTCTGTAAACTCCTCCAGCCCCTACACCCCTCCCTATCTCTGTAACCTCCTCCAGCCTCCACACACCTCCCTATCTCTGTAACCTCCTCCAGGCCAACAACCCTCCTTATCTCTGTAACCTCCTCCAGCCCCTACAACCCTCCCTAAATCTGTAACCTCCTCCTGATCCTACAACCCTCCTTATCTCTGTAACCTCTTCCAGCCCCTACAACCCTCCCTAAATCTGTAACCTCCTCCTGATCCTACAACGCTCCCTATCTCTGTAACCTCCTCCAGCCCTCTACAAACCTCCCTATCTCTGTAACCTCCTCCAGCCCGTACAACCCTCCCTGTCTCTGAAACCTCCTCCAGCCCCTACACCACTCCCTATCTCTGTAAGCTCCTCCAGCCTCCACACCCCTCCCTATCTCTGTAACCTCCTCCAGTCCCTACAACCGTCCCTATCTCTGTAACCTCCTCCAGCCAGTACACCCCTCCCTATCTCTGTAACCTCCCTCAACCCCTACAACCCTCACTCTCTCTGTAACCTCCTCCAGCCACTACACCCGTCCCTATCTCTGTAACATCCTCCAGTCCCCTACACACCTCCTTATCTCTTTAAGCTCCTCCAGATCCTTACCCTTCCTTATCTCTGTAAACTCCTCCAGCCCCTACAACCCTCCCTATCACTATAACCTCTTCCAGCCTCTACACCCCTCCCTATTTCAGTAACCTACTCCAACCCCTACAACTCTCCCTATCTCTGCAAACACCTCCAACTCCTACAACCCTCACTATCTCTGTAACATCCTCCAGCCCCTACAACACTCCCAATCTCTGTAACCTCCTCCAGCCCCTACACCCCTCCCTAACTCTGTAACCTCCTCCATCCACTACAACCCTCCCTATCTCTGTAACTTCCAGCAGACCCTACACCCCTCCCTATCTCTGTAACCTCCTCCAGCCCCAAACAACCCTCCCTATCACTGTAACCTCCTCCAGCCCCTACACCCCTCCCTATCTCTGTAACCTCCTTCAGCCCCTACACCCCTCCCTATCTCTGTAACCTCCTCCAGCCCCTACACCCCTCCCTATCTCTGTAACCTCCTCCAGCCCCTACAAACCTCCCTATATCTGTAACCTCCTCCTGCCCCTACAACCCTCCCTATCTCTGTAACCTCCTCCAGCCATCTACAAACCTCCCTATATCTGTAACCTCCTCCAGCCCCTACAACCCTCCCTATCTCTGTAACCTCCTCCAGCCATCTACAAACCTCCCTATATCTGTAACCTCCTCCTGCCCCTACAAACCTCCCTATCTCTGTAACCTCCCTCAACCCGCACAACCCTCGCTCTCTCTGTAACCTCCTCCAGTACCCTACACTCCTCCCTATCTCTGTAACCTCCTCCAGCTCCTTACCCCTCCCTATCTCTGTGACCACCTCCAGCCCCTACAACCCTCCCTATCACTGTAATCTCCTCCAGCCTCTACACCCCTCCCTATTTCAGTAACCTACTCCAACCCCTACAACTCTCCCTATATCTGTAACCTCCTCCAGCCCCTACACCCCTCCCTAACTCTGTAACATCCTCCAGCCCCTGCAACCCTCCCTATCTCTGTAACTTCCAGTAGACCCGACACCCCTCCCTATTTCTGTAACCTCCTCCAGCCCCTACACCCCTCCCTATCTCTGTAACCTCCTCCAGCCCCTACACCCCTCCCTATCTCTGTATCCTCTTCCAGCCCCTACAACACTCCCATCACTGTAACCTCCTCCAGCCCCTACAACCCTCCCTATCACTGTAATCTCCTCCAGCCTCTACACCCCTCCCTATCTCTGTAACCTCCTCCAGCCCCTGCAACCCTCCCTATCACTGTAACTTCCAGTAGACCCGACACCCCTCCCTATTTCTGTAACCTCCTCCAGCCCGTACACCCCTCCCACTCTCTGTATCCTCCTCCAGCCCCTACAACACTCCCTATCACTGTAACCTCATCCAGCCCCTAGAACACTCCCTATATCTGTAACCTCCTCCAGCCCCCTACACCCCTCCCTATCTCTGTAACCTTCTCCAACCCCTACAACACTCCCTATCTCTGTAACCTCCTCCAGTCCCTACAACCATCCCTATCTCTGTAACCTCCTCCAGCCTCTACACCCCTCCCTATCTCTGTAACCTCCCTCAACCCCTACAACCCTCACTCTCTCTGTAACCTCCTCCAGCCACTACACCCGTCCCTATCTCTGTAACCTCTTCCAGTCCCCTACACACCTCCTTATCTATGTAAGCTCCTCCAGATCCTTACCCTTCCTTATCACTATAACCTCCTCCAGCCTCTACACCCCTCCCTAACTCTGTAACTTCCAGTAGACCCGACACCCCTCCCTATTTCTGTAACCTCCTCCAGCACGTACACCCCTCCCTCTCTCTGTATCCTCCTCCAGCCCCTACAACACTCCCTATCACTGTAACCTCCTCCAGCCCCTACACCCCTCCCTATCTCTGTAACCTTCTCCAACCCCTACAACACTCCCTATCTCTGTAACCTGCTCCAGCCCCTACACCCCTCCCTATCTCTGTAACCTCCTCCAACTCCTACACCCCTCCCTATCCCTGTAACCTCCTCCAGCCCCTACACCCCTCCCTATCTCTGTAACCTTCTCCAACCCCTACAACACTCCCTATCTCTGTAAACTCCTCCAACTCCTACAACCCTCCCTATCTCTGTAATCTCCTCCAGCCCCTACGACACTCCCTATCTCTGTAACCTCCTCCAGTCCCTACACCCCTCCCTATCTCTGTAACCTCTTCCCGCCCCTGCAACCCTCCCTATATCTGTAACCACCTCCTGTCCCTACAACCCTCCCTATCTCTGTAACCTCCTCCAGCCCCTACGACCCTCCCTAGCCCTGCAACCTCCTTTAGCCCCCTACAAGCTTCCCTATCTCTGTAACCTCCTCCAGCCCCTACACCCCTCCCTATTTCTGTTACCTTCTCCAATCCCTACAACCCTCCTTATCTCTGTAACCTCCCCCAGCCCCTACACACCTCCCTATCTCTGTAACATCCTCCAGCCCATAAACCCCTCCCTATCTCTGTATCCTCCTCCAGCCCCTACACCCCTCCCTAACTCTGTAACCTCCTCCAGCCCCTACAACCCTCCCTATATCTGTAACCTCCTCCAGCCCCTACAACCCTCCCTATCTCTGTAACCTCCTCCAGCCCCAACAACCCTCCCTATCTCTGTAACCTCGTCCAGCCACTGCACCCTCCCAATGTTTGTAACCTCCTCCAGCCCCTACACCCCTCCCTATTTCTGTTACCTCCTCCAGTCCCTACAACCCTCCCTATCTCTGTAACCTCCCCCAGCCCCTACACCCCTCCCTATCTCTGTAACATCCTCCAGCCCATACACCCCTCCCGATCTCTGTAACCTCCTCCAGCCCCTACACCCCTCCCTAACTCTGTAACCTCCTCCAACCCCTACAACCCTCCCTATATCTGTAACCTCCTCCAGCCCCTACAACCCTCCCTATCTCTGTAACCTCCTCCAGCCCCAACAACCCTCCCTATCTCTGCAACCTCGTCCAGCCACTACACCCTCCCAATGTTTGTAACCTCCTCCAGCCCCTAAAACCATCCCGATCTCTGTAACCTCCTCCAGCCCCCTACAACCCTCCGTATCACTGTAACCTCCTCCAGCTCCTACACCCCTCCCTATTTCTGTAACCTCGTCCAGCCCCTACACCCTCCCAATGTTTGTAACCACCTCCAGGCCCTACAACGCTCCCTATCTCTGTAACCTCCTCCAGCCCTCTACAAAACTCCCTATCTCTGTAACCTCCTCCAGCCCGTACAACCCTCCCTGTCCTGTAAACTCCTCCAGCCCCTACACCCCTCCCTATCTCTGTAACCTCCTCCAGCCTCCACACCCCTCCCTATCTCTGTAACCTCCTCCAGGCCAACAACCCTCCTTATCTCTGTAACCTCCTCCAGCCCCTACAACCCTCCCTAAATCTGTAACCTCCTCCTGATCCTACAACCCTCCTTATCTCTGTAACCTCTTCCAGCCCCTACAACCCTCCCTAAATCTGTAACCTCCTCCTGATCCTACAACGCTCCCTATCTCTGTAACCTCCTCCAGCCCTCTACAAACCTCCCTATCTCTGTAACCTCCTCCAGCCCGTACAACCCTCCCTGTCTCTGTAACCTCCTCCAGCCCCTACACCCCTCCCTATCTCTGTAAGCTCCTCCAGCCTCCACACCCCTCCCTATCTCTGTAACCTCCTCCAGTCCCTACAACCGTCCCTATCTCTGTAACCTCCTCCAGCCAGTACACCCCTCCCTATCTCTGTAACCTCCCTCAACCCCTACAACCCTCACTCTCTCTGTAACCTCCTCCAGCCACTACAACCCTCCCTATCACTATAACCTCTTCCAGCCTCTACACCCCTCCCTATTTCAGTAACCTACTCCAACCCCTACAACTCTCCCTATCTCTGCAAACACCTCCAACTCCTACAACCCTCACTATCTCTGTAACATCCTCCAGCCCCTACAACACTCCCAATCTCTGTAACCTCCTCCAGCCCCTACACCCCTCCCTAACTCTGTAACCTCCTCCATCCACTACAACCCTCCCTATCTCTGTAACTTCCAGCAGACCCTACACCCCTCCCTATCTCTGTAACCTCCTCCAGCCCCATACAACCCTCCCTATCACTGTAACCTCCTCGAGCCCCTACACCCCTCCCTATCTCTGTAACCTCCTTCAGCCCCTACACCCCTCCCTATCTCTGTAACCTCCTCCAGCCCCTACAACCCTCCCTATCTCTGTAACCTCCTCCAGCCATCTACAAACCTCCCTATATCTGTAACCTCCTCCAGCCCCTACAACCCTCCCTATCTCTGTAACCTCCTCCAGCCATCTACAAACCTCCCTATATCTGTAACCTCCTCCTGCCCCTACAAACCTCCCTATCTCTGTAACATCCTCCAGCCCATACACCCTCCCAATGTTTGTAACCACCTCCAGCCCCTACACCCCTCCGTATCTCTGTAACCTCCTCCAGCCTCTACACCCGTCCCTATCTCTGTAACTTCCTCCAGTACCCTACACTCCTCCCTATCTCTGTAACCTCCTCCAGCCCCTACAAACCTCCCTATATCTGTAACCTCCTCCAGCCCATACACCCTCCCAATGTTTGTAACCACCTCCAGCCCCTACAACGCTCCCTATCTCTGTAACCTCCTCCAGCCCCTACAACCCTCCCTATCTCTGTATCCTCCTCCAGCCTCCACACCCCTCCCTATCTCTGTAACCTCCTCCAGCCCCTACAACCCTCCCTATCTCTGTAACCTCCTCCAGCCTCTACACCCCTCCCTATCTCTGTAACCTCCCTCAACCCACACAACCCTCGCTCTCTCTGTAACCTCCTCCAGTACCCTACACTCCTCCCTATCTCTGTAACCTCCTCCAGCTCCATACCCCTCCCTATCTCTGTGACCACCTCCAGCCCCTACAACCCTCCCTTTCACTGTAACCTCCTCCAGCCCCTACACCCCTCCCTAACTCTGTAACATCCTCCAGCCCCTGCAACCCTCCCTATCTCTGTAACTTCCAGTAGACCCGACACCCCTCCCTATTTCTGTAACCTCCTCCAGCCCCTACACCCCTCCCTATCTCTGTAACCTCCTCCAGCCCCTACACCCCTCCCTATCTCTGTATCCTCCTCCAGCCCCTACAACACTCCCATCACTGTAACCTCCTCCAGCCCCTACAACACTCCCTATCACTGTAATCTCCTCCAGCCTCTACACCCCTCCCTATCTCTGTAACCTCCTCCAGCCCCTGCAACCCTCCCTATCTCTGTAACTTCCAGTAGACCCGACACCCCTCCCTATTTCTGTAACCTCCTCCAGCCCCTACACCCCTCCCTCTCTCTGTATCCTCCTCCAGCCCCTACAACACTCCCTATCACTGTAACCTCCTCCAGCCCCTACAACACTCCCTATCTCTGTAACCTCCTCCAGCCCCCTACACCCCTCCCTATCTCTGTAACCTTCTCCAACCCCTACAACACTCCGTATCTCTGTCACCTCCTCCAGCCCCCTACAACCCTCCCTATCTCTGTAACCTCCTCCAGCCCCTACAACCCTCCCTATCTCTGTAATCTCCTCCAGCCCATACAACCCTCCCTATCTCTGTAACCTCCTCCAGCCCCTACACCCCTCCCTATCTCTGTAACCTCCTCCAGTCCCCTACACTCCTCCTTATCTCTGTAAGCTCCTCCAGCTCCTTACCCTTCCTTATCTCTGTAACCTCCTCCAGCCCCTACAACCCTCCCTATCAGTGTAACCTCCTCCAGCCTCTACACCCCTCCCTATCTCTGTAACCTCCTCCAGCCCCTACAACCCTCCCTATTTCAGTAACCTACTCCAACCCCTACACCCCTCCCTATCTCTGTAACCTCCTCCAGCCCGTACAACCCTCCCTATCTCTGTAACCTCCTCCAGCCCCTACAACCTTCCCTATCACTGTTACCTCCTCCAGCCTCTACACCCCTCCCTATCTCTGTAACCTCCTCCAGCCCCTACACCCCTCCCTATTTCAGTAACCTACTCCAACCCCTACAACTCTCCCTATCTCTGCAACCACCTCCAACTCCTACAACTCTCCCAATCTCTGTAACCTCCTCCATCCCCTACACCCCTCCCTAACTCTGTAACCTCCTCCATCCACTACAACCCTCCCTATCTCTGTAACATCCAGCAGACCCTACACCCCTCCCTATTTCTGTAACCTCCTCCAGCCCGTACACCCCTCCCTCTCTCTGTAACCTCCTCCAGCCCCTACAATCCTCCCTATCTCTGTAAACTCCTCCAGCTCCTACACCCCTCCCTATATCTGTAACCTCCTCCAACCCCTACAACCCTCCCTATCTCTGTAACCTTCTCCAACACTTACAACCCTCCCTATCTCTGTAACCTCCTCCAGCCCCTACAACCCTCCCTATCTCTGTAACCTTCTCCAGCCCCTACAACCCTCCCTATCACTGTAACCTCCTCCAGCCCTTACACCCCTCCCTACCTCTGTAACCTCCTCCAGCCCCTACAAACCTCCCTATCTCTGTAACCTTCTCCAGCCCCTACAACCCTCCCTATATCTGTAACCTCCTCCAGCCCCTACAACCCTCCCTATCTCTGTAACCTCCTCCAGCCCCTACAAACCTCCCCATATCTGTAACCTCCTCCAGCCCATACACCATCCCAATGTTTGTAACCACCTCCAGCCCCTACAACGCTCCCTATCTCTGTAACCTCCTCCAGCCCCTACAACCCTCCCTATCTCTGTAACCTCCTCCAGCCCCTACACCTCTCCCTATCTCTGTATCCTCCTCCAGCCTCCACACGCCTCCCTATCTCTGTAACCTCCTCCAGCCCCTACAACCCTCCCTATCTCTGTAACCTCCTCCAGCCTCTACACCCCTCCCTATCTCTGTAACCTCCCTCAACCCGCACAACCCTCGCTCTCTCTGTAACCTCCTCCAGTACCCTACACTCCTCCCTATCTCTGTAACCTCCTCCAGCTCCTTACCCCTCCCTATCTCTGTGACCACCTCCAGCCCCTACAACCCTCCCTATCACTGTAATCTCCTCCAGCCTCTACACCCCTCCCTATTTCAGTAACCTCCTCCAGCCCCTACACCCCTCCCTAACTCTGTAACATCCTCCAGCCCCTGCAACCCTCCCTATCTCTGTAACTTCCAGTAGACCCAACACCCCTCCCTATTTCTGTAACCTCCTCCAGCCCCTACACCCTCCCTATCTCTGTAACCTCCTCCAACCCCTTCACCCCTCGCTCTATCTGTAACCTCCTCCAGCCCCTACACCCCTCCCTATTTCTGTTACCTCCTCCAGTCCCTACAACCCTCCCTATCTCTGTAACCTCTCCCAGCCCCTAAACCCCTCCCTATCTCTGTAACATCCTCCAGCCCATACACCCCTCCCTATCTCTGTAACCTCCTCCAGCCCCTACAACCCTCCCTATCTCTGTAACCTCCTCCAGCCTCTACACCCCTCCCTATCTCTGTAACCTCCCTCAACCCGCACAACCCTCGCTCTCTCTGTAACCTCCTCCAGCCTCTACACCCGTCCCTATCTCTGTAACCTCCTCCAGTACCCTACACTCCTCCCTATCTCTGTAACCTCCTCCAGCTCCTTACCCCTCCCTATCTTTGTAACCACCTCCAGCCCCTACAACCCTCCCTATCACTGTAATCTCCTCCAGCTTCTACACCCCTCCCTATTTCAGTAACCTACTCCAACCCCTACAACTCTCCCTATCTCTGTAACCTCCTCCAGCCCCTACACCCCTCCCTATCTCTGTAACCTCCTCCAGCCCCTACACCCCTCCCTATCTCTGTAACATCCTCCAGCCCCTGCAACCCTCCCTATCTCTGTAACTTCCAGTAGACCCGACACCCCTCCCTATCTCTGTAACCTCCTCCAGCCCCTACAACACTCCCTATCTCTGTAACCTCCTCCAGCCCCCTACAACCCTCCCTATCTCTGTAACCTCCTCCAGCCCCCTACAACACTCCCTATCACTGTAACCTCCTCCATCCACTACACCCCTCCCTATCTCTGTAACCTTCTCCAACCCCTACAACACTCCCTATCTCTGTAACCTCCTCCAACTCCTACACCCCTCCCTATCTCTGTAACCTCCTCCAGCCCCTACACCCCTCCCTATCTCTGTAACCTTCTCCAACCCCTACAACACTCCCTATCTCTGTAAACTCCTCCAACTCCTACAACCCTCCCTATTTCTGTAACCACCTCCTGTCCCTCCAACCCTCCCTATCTCTGTAACCTCCTCCAGCCCCTACGACCCTCCCTAGCTCTGCAACCTCCTTTAGCCCCCTGCAAGCTTCCCTATCTCTGTAACCTCCTCCAGCCCCTACACCCCTCCCTATTTCAGTTACCTCCTCCAGTCCCTACAACCCTCCCTATCTCTGTAACCTCCCCCAGCCCCTACACCCCTCCCTATCTCTGTAACATCCTCCAGCCCATACACCCCTCCCTATCTCTGTAACCTCCTCCAGCCCCTACACCCCTCCCTAACTCTGTAACCTCCTCCAGCCCCTACAACACTCCCTATACCTGTAACCTCCTCCAGCCCCTACAACCCTCCCTATCTCTGTAACCTCCTCCAGCCCCTACAACGCTCCCTATCTCTGTAACCTCGTCCAGCCACTACACCCTCCCAATGTTTGTAACCTCCTCCAGCCCCTAAAACCCTCCCTATCTCTGTAACCCCCTCCAGCCCCCTACAACCCTCCCTATCACTGTAACCTCCTCCAGCCCTTACACCCCTCCCTATCTCTGTAACCTCCTCCAGCCCCTACACCCCTCCCTATCACTGTAACCTCCTCCAGCGCCTACACCCCTCCCTATCTCTGTAACCTCCTCCAGCCCCTACACCCCTCCCTATCACTGTAACCTCCTCCAGCCCCTACACCCCTCCCTATCTCTGTAACCTCCTCCAGCTCCTACACCCCTCCCTATCTCTGTAACCTCCTCCAGCCCCTACAACCCTATTTCTGTAACCTCCTCCAGTCCCTACACCCCTCCCGATCTCTGTAATCTCCTCCAGCCCCTACACCCCTCCCGATCTCTGTAACCTCCTCCAGCCCCTACACCCCTCCCTATCTCTGTCACCTCCTCCAGCCTCTACACCCCTCCCTATCTCTGTAACCTCCTCCAGCCCCTACACCTCCCTATCTCTGTAACCTCCTCCAGCCTCTACACCCCTCCCTATCTCTATAACCTCCTCCAGCCCCTACACCTCCCTATCTCTGTAACCTCGTCCAGCCACTACACACTCCCAATGTTTGTAACCTCCTCCAGCCCCTAAAACCCTCCCTATCTCTGTAACCTCCTCCAGCCCCCTACAACCCTCCCTATCACTGTAACCTCCTCCAGCCCCTACACCCCTCCCTATCTCTGTAACCTCCTCCAGCCCCTACACCCCTCCCTATCACTGTAACCTCCTCCAGCCCCTACACCCCTCCCTATCTCTGTAACCTCCTCCAGCCCCTACACCCCTCCCTATCACTGTAACCTCCTCCAGCCCCTACACCCCTCCCTATCTCTGTAACCTCCTCCAGCTCCTACACCCCTCCCTATCTCTGTAACCTCCTCCAGCCCCTACAACCCTATTTCTGTAACCTCCTCCAGTCCCTACACCCCTCCCTATCTCTGTAATCTCCTCCAGCCCCTACACCCCTCCCGATCTCTGTAACCTCCTCCAGCCCCTACACCCCTCCCTATCTCTGTCACCTCCTCCAGCCTCTACACCCCTCCCTATCTCTGTAACCTCCTCCAGCTCCTACACCCCTCCCTATCTCTGTAACCTCCTCCAGCCCCTACAACCCTCCCTATCTCTGTAACCTCCTCCAGCCCCTACACCCCTCCCTATCTCTGTGACCTCCTCCAGCCCCTACACCCCTCCCTATCTCTGTAACCTCCTCCAGCCCCTACACCCCTCCCTATCTCTGTAACCTCCTCCAGCCCCTACACCTCCCTATCTCTGTAACCTCCTCCAGCCCCTACACCCCTCCCTATCTCTATAACCTCCTCCAGCCCCTACACCTCCCTATCTCTGTAACCTCGTCCAGCCACTACACACTCCCAATGTTTGTAACCTCCTCCAGCCCCTAAAACCCTCCCTATCTCTGTAACCTCCTCCAGCCCCCTACAACCCTCCCTATCACTGTAACCTCCTCCAGCCCCTACACCCCTCCCTATCTCTGTAACCTCCTCCAGCCCCTACACCCCTCCCTATCACTGTAACCTCCTCCAGCCCCTACACCCCTCCCTATCTCTGTAACCTCCTCCAGCCCCTACACCCCTCCCTATCACTGTAACCTCCTCCAGCCCCTACACCCCTCCCTATCTCTGTAACCTCCTCCAGCTCCTACACCCCTCCCTATCTCTGTAACCTCCTCCAGCCCCTACAACCCTATTTCTGTAACCTCCTCCAGTCCCTACACCCCTCCCTATCTCTGTAATCTCCTCCAGCCCCTACACCCCTCCCGATCTCTGTAACCTCCTCCAGCCCCTACACCCCTCCCTATCTCTGTCACCTCCTCCAGCCTCTACACCCCTCCCTATCTCTGTAACCTCCTCCAGCTCCTACACCCCTCCCTATCTCTGTAACCTCCTCCAGCCCCTACAACCCTCCCTATCTCTGTAACCTCCTCCAGCCCCTACACCCCTCCCTATGTCTGTGACCTCCTCCAGCCCCTACACCCCTCCCTATCTCTGTAACCTCCTCCAGCCCCTACACCCCTCCCTATCTCTGTAACCTCCTCCAGCCCCTACACCTCCCTATCTCTGTAACCTCCTCCAGCCCCTACACCCCTCCCTATCTCTATAACCTCCTCCAGCCCCTACAACACTCCCTATCTCTGTAACCTCCTCCAGCCCCTAAACCCCTCCCTATCTCTGTAACCTCCTCCAGCCCCTACACACCTCCCTATCTCTGTAACCTCCTCCAGCCCCTACGCACCTCCCTATCTCTGTAACCTCCTCCAGCCCCTACACCCCTCCCTATCTCTGTAACCTCCTCCAGCCTCTACACCCCTCCCTATCTCTGTAACCTCCTCCAGCCCCTACACCCCTCCCTATCTCTGTAACCTTCTCCAACCCCTACAACACTCCCTATCTCTGTAAACTCCTCCAACTCCTACAACCCTCCCTATTTCTGTAACCACCTCCTGTCCCTCCAACCCTCCCTATCTCTGTAAAATCCTCCAGCCCCTACAACCCTCCCTAGCTTGCAACCTCCTTTAGCCCCCTGCAAGCTTCCCTATCTCTGTAACCTCCTCCAGCCCCTACACCCCTCCCTATTTCTGTTACCTCCTCCAGTCCCTACAACCCTCCCTATCTCTGTAACCTCCCCCAGCCCCTACACCCCTCCCTATTTCTGTAACATCCTCCGGCCCATACACCCCTCCCTATCTCTGTAAACTCGTCCAGCCCCTACACCCCTCCCTAACTCTGTAACCTCCTCCAGCCCCTACAACCCTCCCTATATCTGTAACCTCCTCCAGCCCCTACAACCCTCCCTATCTCTGTAACCTCGTCCAGCCACTACACCCTCCCAATGTTTGTAACCTCCTCCAGCCCCTGAAACCCTCCCTATCTCTGTAACCTCCTCCAGCCCCCTACAACCCTCCCTATCACTGTAACCTCCTCCAGCCCCTACACCCCTCCCTATCTCTGTAACCTCCTCCAGCCCCTACAACCTTCCCTATCACTGTTACCTCCTCCAGCCTCTACACCCCTCCCTATCTCTGTAACCTCCTCCAGCCCCTACACCCCTCCCTATTTCAGTAACCTACTCCAACCCCTACAACTCTCCCTATCTCTGCAACCACCTCCAACTCCTACAACTCTCCCAATCTCTGTAACCTCCTCCATCCCCTACACCCCTCCCTAACTCTGTAACCTCCTCCATCCACTACAACCCTCCCTATCTCTGTAACATCCAGCAGACCCTACACCCCTCCCTATTTCTGTAACCTCCTCCAGCCCGTACACCCCTCCCTCTCTCTGTAACCTCCTCCAGCCCCTACAATCCTCCCTATCTCTGTAAACTCCTCCAGCTCCTACACCCCTCCCTATATCTGTAACCTCCTCCAACCCCTACAACCCTCCCTATCTCTGTAACCTTCTCCAACACTTACAACCCTCCCTATCTCTGTAACCTCCTCCAGCCCCTACAACCCTCCCTATCTCTGTAACCTTCTCCAGCCCCTACAACCCTCCCTATCACTGTAACCTCCTCCAGCCCTTACACCCCTCCCTACCTCTGTAACCTCCTCCAGCCCCTACAAACCTCCCTATCTCTGTAACCTTCTCCAGCCCCTACAACCCTCCCTATATCTGTAACCTCCTCCAGCCCCTACAACCCTCCCTATCTCTGTAACCTCCTCCAGCCCCTACAAACCTCCCCATATCTGTAACCTCCTCCAGCCCATACACCCTCCCAATGTTTGTAACCACCTCCAGCCCCTACAACGCTCCCTATCTCTGTAACCTCCTCCAGCCCCTACAACCCTCCCTATCTCTGTAACCTCCTCCAGCCCCTACACCTCTCCCTATCTCTGTATCCTCCTCCAGCCTCCACACGCCTCCCTATCTCTGTAACCTCCTCCAGCCCCTACAACCCTCCCTATCTCTGTAACCTCCTCCAGCCTCTACACCCCTCCCTATCTCTGTAACCTCCCTCAACCCGCACAACCCTCGCTCTCTCTGTAACCTCCTCCAGTACCCTACACTCCTCCCTATCTCTGTAACCTCCTCCAGCTCCTTACCCCTCCCTATCTCTGTGACCACCTCCAGCCCCTACAACCCTCCCTATCACTGTAATCTCCTCCAGCCTCTACACCCCTCCCTATTTCAGTAACCTCCTCCAGCCCCTACACCCCTCCCTAACTCTGTAACATCCTCCAGCCCCTGCAACCCTCCCTATCTCTGTAACTTCCAGTAGACCCAACACCCCTCCCTATTTCTGTAACCTCCTCCAGCCCCTACACCCTCCCTATCTCTGTAACCTCCTCCAACCCCTTCACCCCTCGCTCTATCTGTAACCTCCTCCAGCCCCTACACCCCTCCCTATTTCTGTTACCTCCTCCAGTCCCTACAACCCTCCCTATCTCTGTAACCTCTCCCAGCCCCTAAACCCCTCCCTATCTCTGTAACATCCTCCAGCCCATACACCCCTCCCTATCTCTGTAACCTCCTCCAGCCCCTACAACCCTCCCTATCTCTGTAACCTCCTCCAGCCTCTACACCCCTCCCTATCTCTGTAACCTCCCTCAACCCGCACAACCCTCGCTCTCTCTGTAACCTCCTCCAGCCTCTACACCCGTCCCTATCTCTGTAACCTCCTCCAGTACCCTACACTCCTCCCTATCTCTGTAACCTCCTCCAGCTCCTTACCCCTCCCTATCTTTGTAACCACCTCCAGCCCCTACAACCCTCCCTATCACTGTAATCTCCTCCAGCTTCTACACCCCTCCCTATTTCAGTAACCTACTCCAACCCCTACAACTCTCCCTATCTCTGTAACCTCCTCCAGCCCCTACACCCCTCCCTATCTCTGTAACCTCCTCCAGCCCCTACACCCCTCCCTATCTCTGTAACATCCTCCAGCCCCTGCAACCCTCCCTATCTCTGTAACTTCCAGTAGACCCGACACCCCTCCCTATCTCTGTAACCTCCTCCAGCCCCTACAACACTCCCTATCTCTGTAACCTCCTCCAGCCCCCTACAACCCTCCCTATCTCTGTAACCTCCTCCAGCCCCCTACAACACTCCCTATCACTGTAACCTCCTCCATCCACTACACCCCTCCCTATCTCTGTAACCTTCTCCAACCCCTACAACACTCCCTATCTCTGTAACCTCCTCCAACTCCTACACCCCTCCCTATCTCTGTAACCTCCTCCAGCCCCTACACCCCTCCCTATCTCTGTAACCTTCTCCAACCCCTACAACACTCCCTATCTCTGTAAACTCCTCCAACTCCTACAACCCTCCCTATTTCTGTAACCACCTCCTGTCCCTCCAACCCTCCCTATCTCTGTAACCTCCTCCAGCCCCTACGACCCTCCCTAGCTCTGCAACCTCCTTTAGCCCCCTGCAAGCTTCCCTATCTCTGTAACCTCCTCCAGCCCCTACACCCCTCCCTATTTCAGTTACCTCCTCCAGTCCCTACAACCCTCCCTATCTCTGTAACCTCCCCCAGCCCCTACACCCCTCCCTATCTCTGTAACATCCTCCAGCCCATACACCCCTCCCTATCTCTGTAACCTCCTCCAGCCCCTACACCCCTCCCTAACTCTGTAACCTCCTCCAGCCCCTACAACCCTCCCTATACCTGTAACCTCCTCCAGCCCCTACAACCCTCCCTATCTCTGTAACCTCCTCCAGCCCCTACAACGCTCCCTATCTCTGTAACCTCGTCCAGCCACTACACCCTCCCAATGTTTGTAACCTCCTCCAGCCCCTAAAACCCTCCCTATCTCTGTAACCCCCTCCAGCCCCCTACAACCCTCCCTATCACTGTAACCTCCTCCAGCCCCTACACCCCTCCCTATCTCTGTAACCTCCTCCAGCCCCTACACCCCTCCCTATCACTGTAACCTCCTCCAGCCCCTACACCCCTCCCTATCTCTGTAACCTCCTCCAGCCCCTACACCCCTCCCTATCACTGTAACCTCCTCCAGCCCCTACACCCCTCCCTATCTCTGTAACCTCCTCCAGCTCCTACACCCCTCCCTATCTCTGTAACCTCCTCCAGCCCCTACAACCCTATTTCTGTAACCTCCTCCAGTCCCTACACCCCTCCCGATCTCTGTAATCTCCTCCAGCCCCTACACCCCTCCCGATCTCTGTAACCTCCTCCAGCCCCTACACCCCTCCCTATCTCTGTCACCTCCTCCAGCCTCTACACCCCTCCCTATCTCTGTAACCTCCTCCAGCCCCTACACCTCCCTATCTCTGTAACCTCCTCCAGCCCCTACACCCCTCCCTATCTCTATAACCTCCTCCAGCCCCTACACCTCCCTATCTCTGTAACCTCGTCCAGCCACTACACACTCCCAATGTTTGTAACCTCCTCCAGCCCCTAAAACCCTCCCTATCTCTGTAACTTCCAGCAGACCCTACACCCCTCCCTATTTCTGTAACCTCCTCCAGCCCGTACACCCCTCCCTCTCTCTGTAACCTCCTCCAGCCCCTACAATCCTCCCTATCTCTGTAAACTCCTCCAGCTCCTACACCCCTCCCTATATCTGTAACCTCCTCCAACCCCTACAACCCTCCCTATCTCTGTAACCTTCTCCAACACTTACAACCCTCCCTATCTCTGTAACCTCCTCCAGCCCCTACAACCCTCCCTATCTCTGTAACCTTCTCCAGCCCCTACAACCCTCCCTATCACTGTAACCTCCTCCAGCCCTTACACCCCTCCCTACCTCTGTAACCTCCTCCAGCCCCTACAAACCTCCCTATCTCTGTAACCTTCTCCAGCCCCTACAACCCTCCCTATATCTGTAACCTCCTCCAGCCCCTACAACCCTCCCTATCTCTGTAACCTCCTCCAGCCCCTACAAACCTCCCCATATCTGTAACCTCCTCCAGCCCATACACCCTCCCAATGTTTGTAACCACCTCCAGCCCCTACAACGCTCCCTATCTCTGTAACCTCCTCCAGCCCCTACAACCCTCCCTATCTCTGTAACCTCCTCCAGCCCCTACACCTCTCCCTATCTCTGTATCCTCCTCCAGCCTCCACACGCCTCCCTATCTCTGTAACCTCCTCCAGCCCCTACAACCCTCCCTATCTCTGTAACCTCCTCCAGCCTCTACACCCCTCCCTATCTCTGTAACCTCCCTCAACCCGCACAACCCTCGCTCTCTCTGTAACCTCCTCCAGTACCCTACACTCCTCCCTATCTCTGTAACCTCCTCCAGCTCCTTACCCCTCCCTATCTCTGTGACCACCTCCAGCCCCTACAACCCTCCCTATCACTGTAATCTCCTCCAGCCTCTACACCCCTCCCTATTTCAGTAACCTCCTCCAGCCCCTACACCCCTCCCTAACTCTGTAACATCCTCCAGCCCCTGCAACCCTCCCTATCTCTGTAACTTCCAGTAGACCCAACACCCCTCCCTATTTCTGTAACCTCCTCCAGCCCCTACACCCTCCCTATCTCTGTAACCTCCTCCAACCCCTTCACCCCTCGCTCTATCTGTAACCTCCTCCAGCCCCTACACCCCTCCCTATTTCTGTTACCTCCTCCAGTCCCTACAACCCTCCCTATCTCTGTAACCTCTCCCAGCCCCTAAACCCCTCCCTATCTCTGTAACATCCTCCAGCCCATACACCCCTCCCTATCTCTGTAACCTCCTCCAGCCCCTACAACCCTCCCTATCTCTGTAACCTCCTCCAGCCTCTACACCCCTCCCTATCTCTGTAACCTCCCTCAACCCGCACAACCCTCGCTCTCTCTGTAACCTCCTCCAGCCTCTACACCCGTCCCTATCTCTGTAACCTCCTCCAGTACCCTACACTCCTCCCTATCTCTGTAACCTCCTCCAGCTCCTTACCCCTCCCTATCTTTGTAACCACCTCCAGCCCCTACAACCCTCCCTATCACTGTAATCTCCTCCAGCTTCTACACCCCTCCCTATTTCAGTAACCTACTCCAACCCCTACAACTCTCCCTATCTCTGTAACCTCCTCCAGCCCCTACACCTCCCTATCTCTGTAACCTCCTCCAGCCCCTACACCCCTCCCTATCTCTATAACCTCCTCCAGCCCCTACACCTCCCTATCTCTGTAACCTCGTCCAGCCACTACACACTCCCAATGTTTGTAACCTCCTCCAGCCCCTAAAACCCTCCCTATCTCTGTAACTTCCAGCAGACCCTACACCCCTCCCTATTTCTGTAACCTCCTCCAGCCCGTACACCCCTCCCTCTCTCTGTAACCTCCTCCAGCCCCTACAATCCTCCCTATCTCTGTAAACTCCTCCAGCTCCTACACCCCTCCCTATATCTGTAACCTCCTCCAACCCCTACAACCCTCCCTATCTCTGTAACCTTCTCCAACACTTACAACCCTCCCTATCTCTGTAACCTCCTCCAGCCCCTACAACCCTCCCTATCTCTGTAACCTTCTCCAGCCCCTACAACCCTCCCTATCACTGTAACCTCCTCCAGCCCTTACACCCCTCCCTACCTCTGTAACCTCCTCCAGCCCCTACAAACCTCCCTATCTCTGTAACCTTCTCCAGCCCCTACAACCCTCCCTATATCTGTAACCTCCTCCAGCCCCTACAACCCTCCCTATCTCTGTAACCTCCTCCAGCCCCTACAAACCTCCCCATATCTGTAACCTCCTCCAGCCCATACACCCTCCCAATGTTTGTAACCACCTCCAGCCCCTACAACGCTCCCTATCTCTGTAACCTCCTCCAGCCCCTACAACCCTCCCTATCTCTGTAACCTCCTCCAGCCCCTACACCTCTCCCTATCTCTGTATCCTCCTCCAGCCTCCACACGCCTCCCTATCTCTGTAACCTCCTCCAGCCCCTACAACCCTCCCTATCTCTGTAACCTCCTCCAGCCTCTACACCCCTCCCTATCTCTGTAACCTCCCTCAACCCGCACAACCCTCGCTCTCTCTGTAACCTCCTCCAGTACCCTACACTCCTCCCTATCTCTGTAACCTCCTCCAGCTCCTTACCCCTCCCTATCTCTGTGACCACCTCCAGCCCCTACAACCCTCCCTATCACTGTAATCTCCTCCAGCCTCTACACCCCTCCCTATTTCAGTAACCTCCTCCAGCCCCTACACCCCTCCCTAACTCTGTAACATCCTCCAGCCCCTGCAACCCTCCCTATCTCTGTAACTTCCAGTAGACCCAACACCCCTCCCTATTTCTGTAACCTCCTCCAGCCCCTACACCCTCCCTATCTCTGTAACCTCCTCCAACCCCTTCACCCCTCGCTCTATCTGTAACCTCCTCCAGCCCCTACACCCCTCCCTATTTCTGTTACCTCCTCCAGTCCCTACAACCCTCCCTATCTCTGTAACCTCTCCCAGCCCCTAAACCCCTCCCTATCTCTGTAACATCCTCCAGCCCATACACCCCTCCCTATCTCTGTAACCTCCTCCAGCCCCTACAACCCTCCCTATCTCTGTAACCTCCTCCAGCCTCTACACCCCTCCCTATCTCTGTAACCTCCCTCAACCCGCACAACCCTCGCTCTCTCTGTAACCTCCTCCAGCCTCTACACCCGTCCCTATCTCTGTAACCTCCTCCAGTACCCTACACTCCTCCCTATCTCTGTAACCTCCTCCAGCTCCTTACCCCTCCCTATCTTTGTAACCACCTCCAGCCCCTACAACCCTCCCTATCACTGTAATCTCCTCCAGCTTCTACACCCCTCCCTATTTCAGTAACCTACTCCAACCCCTACAACTCTCCCTATCTCTGTAACCTCCTCCAGCCCCTACACCCCTCCCTATCTCTGTAACCTCCTCCAGCCCCTACACCCCTCCCTATCTCTGTAACATCCTCCAGCCCCTGCAACCCTCCCTATCTCTGTAACTTGCAGTAGACCCGACACCCCTCCGTATCTCTGTAACCTCCTCCAGCCCCTACAACACTCCCTATCTCTGTAACCTCCTCCAGCCCCCTACAACCCTCCCTATCTCTGTAACCTCCTCCAGCCCCCTACAACACTCCCTATCACTGTAACCTCCTCCATCCACTACACCCCTCCCTATCTCTGTAACCTTCTCCAACCCCTACAACACTCCCTATCTCTGTAACCTCCTCCAACTCCTACACCCCTCCCTATCTCTGTAACCTCCTCCAGCCCCTACACCCCTCCCTATCTCTGTAACCTTCTCCAACCCCTACAACACTCCCTATCTCTGTAAACTCCTCCAACTCCTACAACCCTCCCTATTTCTGTAACCACCTCCTGTCCCTCCAACCCTCCCTATCTCTGTAACCTCCTCCAGCCCCTACGACCCTCCCTAGCTCTGCAACCTCCTTTAGCCCCCTGCAAGCTTCCCTATCTCTGTAACCTCCTCCAGCCCCTACACCCCTCCCTATTTCTGTTACCTCCTCCAGTCCCTACAACCCTCCCTATCTCTGTAACCTCCCCCAGCCCCTACACCCCTCCCTATCTCTGTAACATCCTCCAGCCCATACACCCCTCCCTATCTCTGTAACCTCCTCCAGCCCCTACACCCCTCCCTAACTCTGTAACCTCCTCCAGCCCCTACAACCCTCCCTATACCTGTAACCTCCTCCAGCCCCTACAACCCTCCCTATCTCTGTAACCTCCTCCAGCCCCTACAACGCTCCCTATCTCTGTAACCTCGTCCAGCCACTACACCCTCCCAATGTTTGTAACCTCCTCCAGCCCCTAAAACCCTCCCTATCTCTGTAACCTCCTCCAGCCCCCTACAACCCTCCCTATCACTGTAACCTCCTCCAGCCCCTACACCCCTCCCTATCTCTGTAACCTCCTCCAGCCCCTACACCCCTCCCTATCACTGTAACCTCCTCCAGCCCCTACACCCCTCCCTATCTCTGTAACCTCCTCCAGCCCCTACACCCCTCCCTATCACTGTAACCTCCTCCAGCCCCTACACCCCTCCCTATCTCTGTAACCTCCTCCAGCTCCTACACCCCTCCCTATCTCTGTAACCTCCTCCAGCCCCTACAACCCTATTTCTGTAACCTCCTCCAGTCCCTACACCCCTCCCTATCTCTGTAATCTCCTCCAGCCCCTACACCCCTCCCGATCTCTGTAACCTCCTCCAGCCCCTACACCCCTCCCTATCTCTGTCACCTCCTCCAGCCTCTACACCCCTCCCTATCTCTGTAACCTCCTCCAGCTCCTACACCCCTCCCTATCTCTGTAACCTCCTCCAGCCCCTACAACCCTCCCTATCTCTGTAACCTCCTCCAGCCCCTACACCCCTCCCTATCTCTGTGACCTCCTCCAGCCCCTACACCCCTCCCTATCTCTGTAACCTCCTCCAGCCCCTACACCCCTCCCTATCTCTGTAACCTCCTCCAGCCCCTACACCTCCCTATCTCTGTAACCTCCTCCAGCCCCTACACCCCTCCCTATCTCTATAACCTCCTCCAGCCCCTACACCTCCCTATCTCTGTAACCTCCTCCAGCCCCTAAACCCCTCCCTATCTCTGTAACCTCCTCCAGCCCCTACACACCTCCCTATCTCTGTAACCTCCTCCAGCCCCTACGCACCTCCCTATCTCTGTAACCTCCTCCAGCCCCTACACCCCTCCCTATCTCTGTAACCTCCTCCAGCCTCTACACCCCTCCCTATCTCTGTAACCTCCTCCAGCCCCTACACCCCTCCCTATCTCTGTAACCTTCTCCAACCCCTACAACACTCCCTATCTCTGTAAACTCCTCCAACTCCTACAACCCTCCCTATTTCTGTAACCACCTCCTGTCCCTCCAACCCTCCCTATCTCTGTAACCTCCTCCAGCCCCTACGACCCTCCCTAGCTTGCAACCTCCTTTAGCCCCCTGCAAGCTTCCCTATCTCTGTAACCTCCTCCAGCCCCTACACCCCTCCCTATTTCTGTTACCTCCTCCAGTCCCTACAACCCTCCCTATCTCTGTAACCTCCCCCAGCCCCTACACCCCTCCCTATCTCTGTAACATCCTCCAGCCCATACACCCCTCCCTATCTCTGTAAACTCCTCCAGCCCCTACACCCCTCCCTAACTCTGTAACCTCCTCCAGCCCCTACAACCCTCCCTATATCTGTAACCTCCTCCAGCCCCTACAACCCTCCCTATCTCTGTAACCTCCTCCAGCCCCTACAACCCTCCCTATCTCTGTAACCTCGTCCAGCCACTACACCCTCCCAATGTTTGTAACCTCCTCCAGCCCCTGAAACCCTCCCTATCTCTGTAACCTCCTCCAGCCCCCTACAACCCTCCCTATCACTGTAACCTCCTCCAGCCCCTACACCCCTCCCTATCTCTGTAACCTCCTCCAGCCCCTACACCCCTCCCTATCACTGTAACCTCCTGCAGCCCCTACACCCCTCCCTATCTCTGTAACCTCCTCCAGCCCCTACACCCCTCCCTATCACTGTAACCTCCTCCAGCCCCTACACCCCTCCCTATCTCTGTAACCTCCTCCAGCTCCTACACCCCTCCCTATCTCTGTAACCTCCTCCAGCCCCTACAACCCTATTTCTGTAACCTCCTCCAGTCCCTACACCCCTCCCTATCTCTGTAATCTCCTCCAGCCCCTACACCCCTCCCGATCTCTGTAACCTCCTCCAGCCCCTACACTCCTCCCTATCTCTGTCACCTCCTCCAGCCTCTACACCCCTCCCTATCTCTGTAACCTCCTCCAGCTCCTACACCCCTCCCTATCTCTGTAACCTCCTCCAGCCCCTACAACCCTCCCTATCTCTGTAATCTCCTCCAGCCCCTACACCCCTCCCTATCTCTGTGACCTCCTCCAGCCCCTACACCCCTCCCTATCTCTGTAACCTCCTCCAGCCCCTACACCCCTCCCTATCTCTGTAACCTCCTCCAGCCCCTACACCTCCCTGTCTCTGTAACCTCCTCCAGCCCCTACACCCCTCCCTATCTCTGTAACCTCCTCCAGCCCCTACACCTCCCTATCTCTGTAACCTCCTCCAGCCCCTAAACCCCTCCCTATCTCTGTAACCTCCTCCAGCCCCTACACACCTCCCTATCTCTGTAACCTCTTCCAGCCCCTACGCACCTCCCTATCTCTGTAACCTCCTCCAGCCCCTACACCCCTCCCTATCTCTGTAACCTCCTCCAGCCTCTACTCCCCTCCCTATCTCTGTAACCTCCTCCAGCCCCTACACCCCTCCCTATCTCTGTAACCTCCTCCAGCACCTACAACCCTCCCTATCTCTGTAACCTCCTCCAGCCCCTACACCCCTCCCTATCTCTGTAACCTCCTCCAGCCCCTACGCCCCTCCCTATCTCTGTAACCTCCTCCAGCCCCGACAACCCTCCCTATCTCTGTAACCTCCTCCAGCCCCTACACCCCTCCCTATCCCTGTAACCTCCTCCACCCCCTACACCCCTCCCTATCTCTGTAACCTCCGCAGGCCCCTACACCCCTCCCTATCTCTGTAACCTCCGCAGGCCCCTACACCCCTCCCTATCTCTGTTACCCTCCTACAACCCTCCGAGATATCTGCGCTCCTCCAATTCCGGCCTCTTGACCATCCCTCGATTCCCATCGCTCCACCATTGGCGGCCGGGCCTTCAGCTGCCTGGGGGGGGGCCCTGAGCTCTGGAATTCCCTCCCTAATCCTCTTCACCTCTCTCACCCTCTCTCTGTCTCTGTCTCGCGTTCGCCCTCTCTCACTCTCTCTTTCTCCATCTCTCTCTCTCTCCCTCCTTCTCTCTTTGTCTCTCTCTCTCTCTCTCTGTCCCTCACTCTCTCTGTTTCTATCTCACTTAGAGAGATAGACTGAGTGAGATAGAGACAAACGAATGAGATAGAGACAGATGGACAGAGAGAGGGATAGAGAGAGAGAGAGAGAGAGAGACAGACAGAGGGAGGTTTAGAGACAGAGAGAGACTTTCTCTGTATCTATCTCTCTCTCTCTGTGTCTCTCTCTGTCTGTCTCTCTCTCTCTCTGCCTCTATCTCTCTCTCTGTCCCTGTCTCTCTCTCTCTTTTCTATCTCTCTCCCTCTGTGTATCTCTCTCTGTGTCTCTGTCTCTCTCTCTGTGTCTCTGTCTCTCTCTCTCTCTCTCTTTTCTATCTCTCTCTCTCCCTCTCCTCCTTAAATACCGATCTCACAGCCGCTGAGCCTAAAGCGTGGGTCTTGGCACAGATTCACATTCCTGTGTGGTGATTGGGACCGGGGTGGGTAGTGGGCGGTGGGGGAAGGGAGTTGCGGGTGTGGTGCTGGTGGTGGGGGCAGGCGGTTGGGGGGGGGGGGTTAGTTTCGCTGTTCAGTCGGCGACATCTAAAGGCAGGGTGGGTGCTGCGTTCGGGAGAGGCAGGGTTTAAAGCGAGGGAGGCATGAGCCGGAACACTAAGGCCTAGCGAGCTGGGCCTGGCCGGAGAAGCAGCCGGACAAAGGGATTTCCCTGTGAGGACTCAGCTCGGTGCCTTGAACTGACTGAACGAGTGCCAACTCCCTCCCTCTCTCTCCGAACGATGCCTCCGTCTGCCCTCCCAACTCCCACCTCCCCCCCCCACCGCCCCCACCCCCGTCAACCGTCCCACTTCCCCGGCTGGGGTCCTGAGGCTAACCCCCAAAATTCCTCTCTCTAACTCAACTCGATGGGGGTTGGGGGGAATGGTGGGTCCCTGGGATCTTGCTATTCCCCCTTCACTGTACCCCCAAAATCCGCCTCTCTAACTCTGTCGATGGGGAGTAGGGGGGTGGGTGCGGGGGATGGTGGGTCCGTGGGATCTTGCTATTCCCCCTTCACTGTACCCCCAAAATTCCTCTCTCTAACTCAACTCGATGGGGGTTGGGGGGATGGTGGGTCCCTGGGATCTTGCTATTCCCTCTTCACCAAACCCCTCCCCCCAAAATCTGTCTAACTCAGCTCGATGGGGGGGAGGGGGGGGGGTGGTGGGTGGGGAGAATGCGGGTTCCGTGGGATCTTCCTATTCCCCGGTCAACAACGCAACCCCCCCCAACCCCCCCCAACAACACCCCCACCACCCACCCCCCCCTTGACCCCGAGGAGGCCCAGCGCCGACGACGGTGAGGGGGGAGGGGGAGGGGTGGCGGAAGAGGTTGAACTTTACCCCGGACGAGCGAGTTTGGACGAACGCGGAGTGTGCGTCCATCACCCAGGCCCAAGGTCAAGACTGGAGACGAACTTTCCACAGCGGCCTAGAATTCACTCGCTTGGCATCTTCCTCCCACAGCGGAACCAGAGGCGGCCAATCCTCCGTGTGGGGTGGGGGGGGGTGGGGTGGTGGTGGTGGTGGTGGGGGGGGACAGAGGGTGCCCAGCGGGTGTGAGGGGAAAGGTCGCCAGCAGGAGGCAGGCTCCGATCGCCAACCGGAGTTAGGCTTCTTGCGGCCCGCTAGGCCTCAGCGCGTCGCCGGGACGATATAATCCAGGCCGGAATGTCCACGGGATGCAGGGAATCCAGGGCAAGGCGGGTTGGAGTGGGGGGGAGGGGGGGGGGGGCCTGTGAAAATCAAACCTCGGGGTAAATCCACACGCGCCTTCGACACAAATTTTCATTGAAGAACGAAAGAGAAACCAAAAGGAGTCAAGAAGGGCTGGGGATATACTGCCGCTAGCGAGTCCCACACACACACACTGACTCTCACTGGGGTACGGGTCCCACACACACACTGACTCTCACTGGGGTACGGGTCCCACACACACTGACTCTCACTGGGGTACGGGTCACACACACACTGAGTATCACTGGGGTACGGGTCCCACACACACTGACTCTCACTGGGGTACGGGTCACACACACACTGAGTATCACTGGGGTACGGGTCCCACACGCACTGACTTTCACTGGGGTACGGGTCCCACACACACACACTGACTCTCACTGGGGTACGGGTCCCACACACACACTGACTCTCACTGGGGTACGGGTCCCACACACACTGACTCTCACTGGGCTACGGGTCCCACACACACACTGACTCTCACTGGGGTACGGGTCCCACACACACTGACTCTCACTGGGATACGGGTCCCACACACACACTGACTCTCACTGGGGTACGGGTCCCTCACACACTGACTCTCACTGGGATACGGGTCCCACACACACACTGACTCTCACTGGGGTACGAGTCGCACACACACTGACTCTCACTGGGGTACGGGTCCCACATACACACTGACTCTCACTGTGGTACGGGTCACACACACACTGACTCTCACTGGGGTACGAGTCGCACACACACTGACTCTCACTGGGGTACGGGTCCCACACAAACACACTGACTCTCACTGGGGTACGGGTCCCACACACACTCTGACTCTCACTGGGGTACGGGTCCCACACACACACTGACTCTCACTGGGGTACGGGTCCCACACACACACTGACTCTCACTGGGGTACGGGTCCCACATACACTGACTCTCACTGGGGTACGGGTCCCACACACACACACTGACACTCACTGGGGTACGGGTCCCCACACACACTGACTCTCACTGGGGTACGGGTCCCACACACACACTGACTCTCACTGGGGTACGGGTCCCACACACACACTGACCTCTCACTGGGGTACGGGGTCCCACACATACTGACTCTCACTGGGGTACGGGTCCCACACACACACTGACTCTCACTGGGGTACGGGTCCCACACATACTGACTCTCACTGGGGTACGGGTCCCACACACACACTGACACTCACAGGGGTACGGGTCCCACACACACACTGACTCTCACTGGGGAACGGGTCCCACACACACTGACTCTCACTGGGGTACGGATCCACACACACACTGACTCTCACTGAGGGTACGGGTCCCACACACACACTGACTCTCACTGGGGTACGGGGTCCCACACACACTGACTCTCACTGCGGTACGGGTCCCACACACACACTGACTCTCACTGGGGGTACGGGTCCCACACACACTGACTCTCACTGGTGTACGGGTCACACACACACACTGACTCTCACTGGTGTACGGGTCACACACACACACTGACTCTCACTGGGGTACGGGTCACACACACACTGACTCTCACTGGGGTACGGGTCCCACACACACTGACTCTCACTGGGGTACGGGTCCCACACACTGACTCTCACTGGGGTACGGGTCCCACACACACTGACTCTCACTGGGGTACGGGTCCCCACACACACTGACTCTCACTGGGGTACGGGTCCCACACACACACACTGATTCTCAATGGGGTACGGGTCCCACACACACACACTGATTCTCAATGGGGTACGGGTCCCACACACACACGGACTCTCACTGGGGTACGGGTCCCACACACACACACTGACTCTCACTGGGGTACGGGTCCCACACACACACTGACTCTCACTGGGGTACGGGTCCCCACACACACACTGACTCTCACTGGGGTCGGGTCCCACACACACACTGACTCTCACTGCGGTACGGGTCCCACACACACTGACTCTCACTGGGGTATGGGTCCCACACACACACACAGACTCTCAGTGGGGTACGAGTTCCACACAGACACACAGACTCTCACTGGGGTACGAGTTCCACACACACTGACTCGAACTCACTCCCGGGTATCTGTTATTCTATATATAAACCACTCCGAACCCCTCGACTAGATTCCAGTCTGTAACTCACTCCCAGGTATCTGTTATTCTCTGTATAAACCACCCTGAACCCCTCGATTAGATTCCAGTCTGTAACTCACTCCCAGGTATCTGTTATTCTATATATAAACCACCCTGAACCCCTCGATTGGATTCCAGTCTGTAACTCACTCCCGGGTATCTGTTATTCTATATATAAACCCCCTGAACCCCTCGATTAGATTCCAGTCTGTAACTCACTCCCGGGTATCTGT